>BMAW01053966.1:89410-133621 GCA_019974015.1 Nephila pilipes
CAGTAATCGAGACGCATTAGGTCACATATTTAGGCGTTTTTTGGATCAGGTGAAGAATGCACACTTATTCATTATTTTCAAGGTATGAAGTAAAATTGGCGCCACTGTTTTAAAATTGAAATTTTGAACAGAATTTATTTTGAAAGATAATATTAAATGCTTTAGTAATTTGCATAATATTTTAGTGGACGGTAACGCTGATCCTCATAAAAATGTAAAAATTAGTTTGGTCAAACATATATCAGATCTGCAAAAAACCTTTTTTGAATCCTGTTCAAAATAAAAAATTATCTTGGATCCAAAATCTTTTTAAGACTTTTAATTCACTGAACTCCCAATAAAAGAAGTTGGTGTGGTGTGGAAGTTAGGAGAGTGGGTGCCAGCTCAAGTGTCGTCCTCTGCACTTGACCGAAGTTCAAAATTACGAGGTCCATTGCCAATAGCCCTCGTGTTGCTTCCAGTGCGACGTTAATAAGAAAAAACTAAACCCAATAAAAGAAGAAAACCTCCGAACTCCCAACAAAAGAAAAAATTGAGTGTATATCAGTTTGATTGATATATCACATTGATGTATACTCAATTGAAATTAAAAGTTAGTTAAGTGTTATAATGTATTTTTTGATTGACAATAGAAAATAATATCATGCAATTGCCGCATGAATTGTGAAACATCTAATATCATATGTTTCAACCTATATATGCGAAAAATCTTTCTCTTTGTACACTGCGACAAAAACAAAATACAGAAATAGGTCGGATGCTGAAGAAGACATTAGGTTGATGGTTTCAGAAATTTTTACAGACGTAAAAATACTTTGCAATAAAAAACAATCATGGTCAAGTCATTAAAATTCTTTTTTTTTTTCATTATTTGTTATATTTAAAAAAATATTGCTTTTGTTTATTATGCATAGGCCATATTTTAGGGAAAAAAAAAAAAAAACTTTCACTACCTTAACATTCATTAATCTTACTAAGACGTTTCTAATAAAAAAATAGAAATGCAATAATAATTTTGTAAATTTGATTAGGATAAAGAGCTTTGATATCCTATTTTTTCTGCTGTTTGATCAAGGGGTTCCTTGAAGGTAATGGTAAGCTCAAAAGGTTCCCCAAAGTGCAAGAGGTTGAATACCTCTGCTCTAAGCGAAATACCCCATCTACATCCACTTTTGTGCAAAGGTAATATATTTTAGATTCAATAAATAATTTTAAATTTTAATGGAGTATATATTCTTCAAAATGTCAAAATATTTCTAGCCATCTTCAATCCCACATTTTAATTTTCAACTTTCTGTTTCTTTGGTGTTTTCAAACTTTAAGTACATATTCGTATTATATCTTTTAACAGAAAATTGTCATCGATTACTACATCTTACATATCAGTTATTACAAATTTGGCAGTGAGAGAAACTTTTCCCTTTTTAATTTGTCTTTCAAAACAGTACACTTAAAACACTTTAGTTCAGTGAAGTTGACAGACATTTCCTCAAAGAATTCATAAAAAATTTTGTAAGCAATTTTAATTTTTAGAAATGTATTCTTAATCCCAGGAATATAACCATATATAAATGTTAGTTTATTCTTTAGTATTAATGGTACGAATTTATCATCATATCTCGTTCTATATCGGAATAAAATAAACTGTAGCTGAAATGTTATGATGTTTAATTTCTTTGGTAGTTTTACAGAAAAATAATGTCTGGCTGTAGAGAAAAGAGAGCGTATGATTTGATCTATTGAAAGGTGATATTTTTTCCAAATGTAAGGTATTTTTTAAATTTAAATAACTTGACAGAAGCGGATCATATAATTTCAAAATGCACTCTATTTGTGCTCTGTGTGCTGGTTTCAAAGTAAACCACCTCACTTCTGAATAGCCGAGGAGCTTTTTATATTCAATATCAAAATGAATGCAAAATTGCTTACGATTTGCTTCTCCAACCTTAAAGGGACTAAAATATATGTTTAAGTCCAGTGCAAAATATTCACAATATGTAAAAATAATATTCATCTATTAATTTTAGTCCATTTTACAAATTGTACCTAAAAAGAGTTATATGTGTTTATTAGATCAAAAATTCGTTTATAACAAATCAGGTATAATTTTGGGTAGTTTAAATTTCAATATAATATACATATTTTAAAACAAATGCTAAAAGAGTCAATTTATTCAAACTTGTATTTCATGAATAAAATAAATCAGTGTTCATATGTTCTCAAATAAACAAAATTGTAATCAAAGTGTTCATTCAATTTACAAAAAAATGCAAAGAATCGTATATAAGCAATAATTTTAATTGTTACAAATGTTAAAAATATCAGAGACACATAAGAAAAAAAAAAAAATATTTTATATTAAATGCTTAAACAAAACAAAAGTACTAAGTCTTTAAAGTCCTTAATGCCTACTTTCAGAACAATTTGTTATTTGAGAAAAAATTGTTTGTGAAACACAATATTGTGTATATATAACAGTGTACAGTTTAATTTAAAATTATAATTGAATTTAAAATTATAAATTTTTTAACATTTGTGATAATAATGTCACTTATATCTATTTTTAATAATCTGTGAATGCATCAAACTATTACTTTATTATGTTGACGGTATATTTAATATTGCGCATAATATAACGAACAAATTTCTAACTGAATTTTAAAATAATTATTTCAGATACTATTGTAGATATGCTCATAGTTTTTGTATACCGAAGTTTTAGTATCTCAGCTTTGCTTCCAAGTAAAATTTTTATTTTATATTCATCAAATTGTTCAGCATATTTTTTGCTAATGACGTGCGGTTTTTAACTGATTTGTAAAAAACTTACGGAATATATGAAAATATGCTGGCGATGAAATTTATTAAATTTTGAATTTTATATTTTAAATTTTCATAGAATTGTAAATTTATGTGATTAATAATTTTTAACTTTGTATGTACCATACATAAATATTTTTTGATGTAATTTGAAAAGCAGATTTTCAGGGTAGCTTATGTAAAATTCGTAGTTGTACGAAAAATGTCCGGATTTTAATTACATGTACTTCAATTATCCTTTAACAGAAGATAAATTATAAGGGATTTTACACATATGAATATTTTTTAAATTTGAATCTTCAAATAATTAGTAATCAAAAGTATCTGTGCAAAAGTACAGTTGATACTTACACGTATGAACAAATATAAATGTGTGCAGATGCTATTAATTACTAATTTTTCAAAAATCAAGTTTGAAAAATATGAGTTGGAGTGGGAAATCGCATTCTTTTTCTCTTTGAGGGAAGATGTAGTTCAGTTATTTAAAATTCGGATGTATTTCAAAACTTAACATTACAAAACTGAGTATCATGCGTAAGCTGTCCTGAATACCTGGCTTTGAAATTATGAAAAAAAAAACTAATAGATTTAAAAAAAAGTTTAATTTTTGGTATTACTTTTATTCATGCATTAGAGATTTTTAAAAGTAAAGAAATACAGAAGCTTAAAAATTATTCATTTGTAATAATTGAAAATCTTAAAGCGTTTCTGATTTTGACTCGTTCGTTTTTTTTTTTTTAAATTTATGACACGTTATTAGGAAATAAATATTATTTTAAAAACTGAAAGTAGTGAATAAAGTAAGTAACACAAATGAAACAATAGAACGTATTTATTGTTTTCATACATTCTCTGTATTTAAACAAACATTTTATAGATATATATTTAGCGATGTTTTTCGAGATTTATAGAAATAACACAAAAACTTAACTCTATCTGATATTTTTTAATATGAGGAAAAATAAAAAAGGTGAATTTTTAGCAATCAAAGAAAATATACAAAGATTAATTTGTCCAACAATATAAAACAGTAGGTTTCCTACTCTATCTAAATATGTTAAAATTCCAAATGAATATTAATTAAAAATGGGATTAAAATCTAGTTAATTTTGTGATTGAACTTTAAAGCGTTTTTCGGATTGGTTTAAATAAAAATTTTTATCTCGAAAGCTAGGTCAAGGGACGCATTTCTTTCATAAACCCAATAAAATCTCAACTCAAGTTGACCAACAAACACACTTGAAAGGAAATTTTCCCCTTCCCCTCTTGAACGAATGTCTCAATGGAACTCTCTCTAGCCCTAAGGGCAAGAGTGGGGTTCCCTTGTGAGCCATAAAATTTCCTGTCAAAGTTCATTGTGTGTCCGCAACCCTCCCCAATTATCTAACAAGATGTAAAACTTTTAAAAGGGGGGAAGGAATTGCAGAAAAAACCGGCGCAAACGATCTCGAATACATCCTGTGATGGCGAAAAAACACGGCTCTGACGCTTTCGGTGCGCTCACAGCCACACGGGTTTATACGGCGCAAACGCTTTCGGAATATCTCGGACAGTACGGAAAAAAGCGTGTGAAACGCTTAGAGGGTTAAACATATATAGTAAGTCCCGCAAGGGAACATACATGCTCAAAAATGATAATTTTATGTAATTGCAAGAACTGAAAAGCTGTTACATATTCTATTGGAAAACAAATTGTGCTCAAATTGGAAATCAATTGATAGCAAATTGCATTATCTAAAAAATAAACATTTCTAAGCGGTAAATGGAAAACAATTCATTTAATGAAAATTACATAACACAAAAGTATGCATACACATCAAGGCGATTGTTGTCAACTTGAGAAATGTTATTCGCCATATGCTTGGCAACAGGAGTCGGAAAATTACTTGGCGCTACATGATTAGTTCCTACCGCCGTAGCTGGTCTTAATGAAAGACGCAAGTTTCGTTTACTTGTGAAGGACCAAAACACAGGACCGCGGTTCTTAAATAGATTCAGATTCTGATGTTGGACTAATTCTTGCGACACATCATGCTATAAGAGTAGATTATTTTAAATTATCGCAGCAAATGGAAAGGAAATTCCTACTTATGGAATTCAAATTTTAACTTTAAATTTAGGATTTAGAAGAGAATTTAAATTTCCATTTAAATAGCTAAAGTTTTGATAAAAGTATTACAAGAGCCGACTTTTAAAAGTAAGTTAAAATTTTGAGTTGAAATTCATAATAAACAACTAATTGATGGAATATCTGACCTACCAGTTCGATGTAATGTAACATCAGGAAGTTTTGATAATGCTATATATATCACTTTATATATAGATACAAATTCTAAATATTCTAATTTATTACATTAATGCCCTAATTTATCTAAACCTGATTTATCAGTATGTAAATTGAAGCATAATGTTAAGCATTATATCGCGACAAAATATCAACCTGTTTATGCTAAAGCTAGAGAATTCAATTCCAAGCTATTACAAATAACAAAACAGGAATTTCAGTATATGATAAAAAAAAAATATATATATCATCCGCCTATCTAAATTATAATGGTCAATTCCTCTACACTTGGTTTCCAAGAAAGTTGGTTCTTTGCGATCATACGGAGACTATCGATGTTTGAATGCACAAATAATACCGTTATTCCATACCTCGATTAGAAGATTTCAATCACTTTTTGAAAGATACTCGAATATTTTCGAAAATTAATTTGCATAAAGCGCATTTCGAAATTCCCATTAATGAAAATGATAAGTCCAAAAATGCTTTATAACTTCCTTTTGGCTTATATGAATTTAACGTAATGAATTTCGATTTGCGCAACGCTCCTTCTACCTTTCTAAGATTTATTAATGAAGTATTTACAGAACGAAATTTTGTTTTCCCTTATTTGGATGATGCTTTAATTGCATCAAAAACTGAAGACGAACAAAAAAAAAAAATCCACTCAAAATTAGTTTTTTACAAATTAAAAATTATGAATTGAGACTTAATGTGGCTTAATGGTGTAAATGGATAGGAATATTAAGGCTTTCCAGTTGCACATGAGGAATCAAAATATTTTCCTGAAAAGGTAAAAGTTATTCTAAATTTCAAATTGCCTGAAACTGTTCATCAATTCGGACCTTTCTTGGAATGGTTAATTTCTACCGTCGTTTTCTCAAAAAAGCCTCTGGTATTCAAACTATTTTATACGATTACTTATAAGGTGAGAAGAAAAGGGATAATTCGAAAATAACTTGGAAGAATGAGACCATTGAACAACCTGAAAAATGTTAGGAGCATCTTGAAAATGTTGCTATTCTGTCTCACCCATATCTCGAATCGCCTTTATCACTATACACAGATGCTTCGGATTGGGCAATAGATTCAAATTTGCAACAATTTGAAAATGATAATTGGAAACCAATTGAATTTTATTCTAAAAAAATCTAACCTCACACAGGATCACGTATAGTACATATGATCTTTCTATCGAATATTTCAAGCATTTACTAAGAAGGAAGAAATTTCACCGTATGTACTGATCACAAGCCCTTAATCTATGCATTTTTACATAAACCAGATAAAGCATCTCCAAGGCAAATATGAGACAAATTCAATATATTAGACTTTACATTCCTGAGAGTTACCTTTAGAAAATATTTAATCTATTTTACGGATTATCCCCTCCTGGAATTAGATGATAAGTAAAATTAATGTCATTGAAATTTATTAGCCGAATATTATAGAAGTCCAGCATTGGGTGAAATCCTAAATTCATGTCAAAACTCTAAAATATCTTGTCATACGAAATTATTACTTGGGAAGCATCAAAAGCCATTAGAAAGATTTCGAGAAATACATATTGATCTTGTTGGTCCATTACCACCATCAAATGACAACACCTACTGCATGACTTGTATATATAGATGTACAAATTGGATGGAAGTTATCCCATTAGAAAACATCTAGAAAGAAATTGTTGCGAAAGTTTTTTTTATACAAATGGATAGCAAGATTTTGAATACCCTTGCATCTAATTACTGATCGGAGGCTCAATTTTCATCTGAAATATTTCAAACTTTGTCAAAGCTTCATTAAGCTCTCACATACTGCAGCCTATCAACCGCAGTGCAATAACAAGGTTCAATGACTTCACAGATAAATAAACGCAGTTTTAAAGGCCAACAATAGTACAATTTGGAGAGAAACGTTAACTGTTCTTTTAGGCCAACAAATAGTAATCCCAAACGATACTAATTATACAATAAAAGAAATGGTGTGCGGAGAAAATATTAAACTTCCTGGAGAATTCATTGAAGCAAAAATATATTGCTGGCCATTAAAATTACAACACCAGAAGGAAATGATCTGACGAGCATCAAAATCATATGAAAGAAAGAAGAGATTAGGATATGCAAATGATTAGTTTTTCAGCGCAATTAGACGACTCAGAAGGGAGAAACGTCATCTGAATCACTGCATAAAAGAAAAGTTGTGTAGTGGATTTCTCATTCGGAAGGCACTTTGTAATATCGGAATTTGCTCAGAATAACGTGTTATGCCTCAAATAAGAGAAAGAAATATTTACCAGCAAGTGTCGGAATTCGATAGAGGCAGGATCGTTGCCTTTCGAGAGTGTGGATTATCGTTCCTTGATATTGCCCGTCGTACTGGTCAAAATACAACCACTATCATACGAATATGGAATCAATGAGTTGCTGAAGGTCATACTAAGAGGCGAGCAGGATCTCCACGCTTTCTTCGATACACAGGATATTCGATTGTTGCCTTGGCCTTCATAGTCTCTAGATCTGTCACCCATCGAAAATATCTGGTCATAGGATGTTGAGAGACTGACCCGCCACATGTCTCCAGCTAATACAGTTGATGAAGTGTAGAATAGACTTGAAGCAGCATGTAATGAGTTGCTCGTTTCTGTCATCCAAGTCCAGTTCGACTCCATGCTTAACCGGGTAAAAACCATTTTAGCTATCAGGTGGGGGGAAGCTGTTTCTACTAATTTTGCACCTCTGTAACCCCCAATTTTGCTTACAAATTTAATCCTTTTGTCTTCACGCTATACTGCTTATGTACAATAAATATCTTTTTGTATTTGCTTTCCTTCACGGTGTTGTAATTTAATTGGCCAGGAGTGTAAATCACATGCCACCTGGAAAACTCATAAATAAATAACAGAAGCACGTGGAATTAGTTAAGCCAAGAAAAACTCAACAGAAAAGTAACGCAGAAATGTTTGTACATAAAGATTTAAGATCAACTTCTCACGTTTTTCTTCGCAATGTCAGCGTTCGGAAGTAACTTGTATTCCTATATGAAGTTCCATATTCTATTATTAATATTTCACCAAAATATTTTACTCTCAAGCTAAAGCATAAAGAAATAAATGTCTCGATTGTATCGATTGATAGATTGAAGCCACCATATATTCTCCCATAACATAGTACGGAAACTCCTGAAAATGTGAAACCTACAACTTCAGACTGTATAAACAATAATTAAGCGCCAGTTAAGATTCGAACAAGAAGAAATAAGGCTCAATTTATGGTCACCAGTCAAAAGTCAGAACAACCACTTTTCGCAGCACGAACCAATTCGAGACAGACCAATTCAATAATTTCAGTTCCTTGGCTAGTTTCCCTAGGTTGCGCGCCTGAGGCTCTATGGTTCGAACAACTTGACAAACTTGAACAAACTCCCTGACATAAGCACAAATTCACGATTGTGCTTATGTCAGGGAGTTTGGGAACTGGGCAGGGTTTCGGTAAACTCATTCTGGGGCTCTTCGAATCACGTACAAACACTACGAGCTATATGATACATCACATTGTCCTGTGGGATGATGAAATCAAACTGAAGAAAAATAACCCGTATGTTCACAAGGATGTTTCCAGTGATCCATAGTGACTTCCACAAAAATGAGTGCAATCCTAAGAAATGCCCGAAAACATTCCACAGACCATAATGTTGCCTCATCTCAGCGTGTAACCTCCGGCAATTGTTGAAGGATTGTTATTTCCGTGCTGCTATACAGTGAAGGCAGGATTGAAACGTTTACCACGGGGCCTCCACACACGTACACGATAGTCATCACTACCCAAATTGAATCTGGATTCGTCGCTAAAGACGGCCTTATTCAATTCGGTTGCAATCCAATCCCTTCGAGTGCGACACCACTCCAAACGGAAGCGACGGTGAGTGGGTGTCAATGGTAGGACACATAATGGGCGCCGTGATAGCTACTGTCCTTCAGCCAGGCGCTTTGCAATGGAACGGACAGACTCAGAGGCCCGTAGTGAAGATGCTGCCTGTGTATGAATGGGGGACATTGAGCTAGTTGTTGGCGTTATGCGTGCGAGTCGTATTATGAGACGTTCTTCTCGACTATTGGTCTGTCGAAGGCATCCTGAGTCTGGTCGCCGTGTAACAGATCTCTCTCTTGTCCATTGGTCCCAACACCTCCTCATAGTAAAACCAGAATGGCCTAGGTGTCGAGCTACTCACCGAGCTGATCACTCGGTTTCCATCTTTCCTATGATTCTTCCTCTCTCGAACGCAGACAGATCTCATATTGTCTCCAATGGTGGCGCAATGTTATCTCTAGTTAAAAAATGTCCCTCTGCAACAGATTAAATACACGCAAACAAGCTCGGTCAACTGTTTTATAACCCAAGGACAACAACGTTCAACTCCCTCTGGTGGCATTACGCAATGAGCAATCTTGCTGCATTTCTGATCATTTACATTCTGCCTGACACGAATCTTCATGCCAAATTTCGTAACAACCTCACTCTTTATTATTCTTGTTGTGCAAATTCTTAAGACAATGAGTGCAACTTAATTTAATTTTCGTGAAATTTTAAAATTATTTGTTCAATATATCTAATAGGCAAATAATTTCTTATCAATGATTTCTTTTAATCTTGTTGCATTGACCTACTGTAAAAATATATCAAGAATTTAGTATAACAAGTGATTCGACTTAATATAGCAATGAAGCAATATTAAAAATGTACAAAGAAAGAATTTCAAAGTGAGAGTGAAATGTATTGTTATTGCTCTTGAATTATTGAAATGATGAATTCACTTCTAATTTTTTCATACTAACATATTTCAATTTCATTCGATAAAAATTAAAGATAAATTTCTCTTGTTTAAAAAAATATTGAAGAGTCTTTCCTTACACATTTCATTTGTGTACTGTCATGTGAAAATGAAAGAACTCGAATCTTCCATGGAAATGGGTGCCATGTTTTAGATTCTAGCGGAAAATTTTCCTTTCAGTGGAAAGAAGAAGCAGAATTCCAGAGCTTGCGATGTGCTTTCTTTACAGTCCATTACCCCTTTACGTTTTCTCTCATAATTGCGTGTCAAAAACACAATTTTCGATTAAGAACTCTGAGCAACATTCCGCAGTCGATAACACGTCTAGGTAGTAGGTAATTAGCTTATTGGATAGAGGAAATTTTTCTATAGTTTATTGCTAAAAAAAACCCGAAGAAGTAAAGTACAAGCATAATATTTTTTTTAAAAATAGAGTTAAGTTAAATAACTGGAATAAAACTGTTTCTAGCACCAGAACATTTTTAACTATACTTTTGAATGGTAAATGTTTTAAAGTAATCATTTCTGAAAGGAAACGTTTTGACATAGTGTATATCACTCGAATCTTCCTTCAAAATCTTGCTAAATCAGTTTCTAAGGATACACATACTCAAAATGCGATAGTAATATGCGTTTATGTGATTAAAAAAACCCATTTCTACTTAAGGTATCCGGCAACGTTTGAAAACATTTTTTTTTATTTTAATTTTTCCAGGAAACACTAATGTCTTTACATCTTTAATTTCACTCACTTCACTTTATAAAATGTGCAGCTAGAAGTAATATACATATACGTAGCTGTTTTCAAAAAAATTAAAATTCAAAGAAAGAAAACTACAAAAATTAGTTTTAAAAGGCTTGTTTCGATTTCGGTTTCTCAAATTCCGGTTTATTTTGACAGATGTGTCATTATTTTAAACATGTGTAACAAAACATAAATGTATTTAACTTAATTATGGCACAATCAAAATCAAAATTTTTTTTTTAAAAGTAATTATCTAAATTTTAAAATAGTAAAACAAAAAGAAAATGTGCTTTTTGACCGAAAAAGATAGTTTAAAGCGGTTGGATGCCTTAATACCTCCAATTTTTACCAAATATTTTAAAGCACCCAATAAAAAAAATTTAATATGTATTTTTAGCAATAGGATATTACTTCTTAAGAAAATTATTCATATTATAAAGTCCAATTTAAACAAATAATATTACAACTTCCCACTTCACCAAATTATTTTGATTTGTGTACTATCAAACCTTCTAATTTCATTGTATTTTATTCATTTTAAATAATTACTTTGATGGTTTAACTACAGAAGTTTCTAACATTAGTACCACTTGGAATTATTTTCTCGGAAGGTAATTTTTTAACGGGCGGAGAGTTGTGCATTCGGCATCATTTATGCGGGTTTCACCTCTATCGCGAAATACAATAAATTAAACAATTCATCAAGCGCAATGCTACTTGTTTCATGTTATGCCACTAAATTCAAAATAGATTATAGTGTACGGTTTAGTTGCTAAATTTCCCTTATGTAATAGGGTTTTACGTAACTGTTTGAATACCTCAAATTTTTTGATTGTTTGGAAAAAAATATATATGTTAGAGCCTCATCTGTTCTGAACATTTTGGTACCAAAATTATAACAATACTTTGAAAACTCCCATAGTTATCGATAAAAAACTAAACTTTGATTTGAATTCTTTTATTGTTATTTTTCAAATTTAACTTCATTTTTCTCAGAACACACATTTTTAACTTGCGCGCAGGATTTCACAGAAACTATTTAAGATATCAGTGGGCAATTTCATATACATGTTCAAAAATTTTTTATTTAAGACTTATACATAAAATTTTATACAAATTATTAACAGAAAGTCTTTTATATGAATTTTAATTGGATTTTATTTTTAAATTTAATTTTTTTTAAATAATTTTATTTAAAAAATTTTCTTCCTCTAAATTTCTCAAAAAGTGTGTATAACTTTAAAATTGAACTTTTTATTACTAGGTAACATCACTTTTGTAAATTGTTTAACAATCTGATTATGAAGGAAATATTACTAAAAAGAAATTAGTCTACAAGTGCCTATCTAGATTTTAAGCTTTTAAATCGAAGTTTTTTAGTTTTATAGAAATACAACTGTATAATATGCCCTCACTTCTTTATTTCTTGGAAAATAAATGAGTTTTTTAAAATATATTATTTTTGTAATGAGATCAAATTCAATAAATTCCTTTTTAAATCAATTTTTGAAAGTTTCAAAATTCAAAAAATCCTTGAGGATCAGCATAATGGAGCAAACTTCGATATTTGTTAACACACACTAGTAGATGAATTCGTAAATCCTTTTTATTCAACAGATTCATCAACAAATTGATAAATTCATCCCTGTTTTAGATTTCTCTGTTCTTTTATTTTGAGACTATCGTTTCTTATTTTCGTTGTCAATTAATAATTTAGGCTAAATCCAAAACACGTGAAGAAACTGAATCATCTTCAATAGTAGATGTGTTTAAGAAATTCCATTGTATTTTAATAACACGACAGAAGTTTTTGAGGAGGTTTTGCTTGTGCGAGAGGATAATTTATTTTATTTCTTATTACAAAAAAGTCTCGAGTCTTCTATTAACTTCAAACAAAGCATATTATGTTCGCTGAAATCTATGAGCCGCAAAGGCCTTTCAGGACTCTTAACAGGTTACCACAAATGCCTCCATGGAACAGATAACACTGTATCTTTTATTTTTATTGTTTCATTTCAATAATTTTATTCTGTTTCCTATTGATTATATTTATTCTAGCGAGTCCACGTTTATTTTTCTGAAAATTTTCATGCAGATATACCAAGAATGAGAGAAGAAAACGGAAGACTTTAACAGTATGTCGTAAGCATGTGATATTATTTAAAGTCATTTCATAGAAGTTGATGCAGATTTAACTTGGAATATTTAGATTCTGGATCTAGGGGTAATTATTAGCTCTTACAAATTCATTTAACAGCGAGGGAATTTATTTCCCATTTCTGTCAAGAGGATTATTTTTTCTTAACTTAAATAATGACTTTTACTTTCTTATACCTGAGGCAGCTTTCTTCAACAACGACGACAGAATTAAAAACGCTTTAATATCTAGCCGAGGCAGGAATCCCTTTCGGCTTAGTTGATAAAAGCACTGCAAACAGAAATCGAATAAGTTTTCTTCGGATCCAAAGATTGAAGGATCGAAACTTCTCTGCACTCAAGGTCTACTGATCTCCTTCGCCACTTGAAGAAAAACGTCCCCCGATGTGGCGCAGAAAACATCGCTCCCACCAAAGTGGTGACGTAGGACTTGATTACTAAATGATATCACAGTCTGGAACTACTGGTTGCATATATACCTCTGACGTAAAAAATTATCTCTGTGTGTCTAACTAAGACAATCACACATAAATTACAATTAGTGATATGCATGCTACAGCTTCCGCATCAAATAGACCCACTATCTCAACAAGAGACAGCGGATGACGTTAAATGGAAACCATTCATGTGTAAGTTGTAGTGATGGCAAGAAAAACAAATATAGTTCAGAATATTCCTCTTCGTATCGTCACTATGATACTTGAGGGGGAACAGGCGGTTACTCTCTTCAACAATGACAATAGAAGTTGAAACACCCTCATAACAAATCAGAGGGGTATTCCTTTTGACCTTTCGAACCCGAAGATTGAAGATTCGAAACTTCGCCGGCACTCAAGATCAAATAATCTCCCATGTCATGTGGCAGAAAAAACAGCTCTCCCGCCGCTGACAGCTTAGAAAGTTAATTAAATAAAGATCTGAAACTAAAAATTAGTTAATAGCCAATCTCCAGTAAATATTTGACTCTTTGGACTTTTGATTAAATTGGAAAATATGTAAAGCTAAAATTCAATGTGCTTTGAAGTACACCAGACTTATACTTAGAGATGGCTCCCTATTATGCTGCTTGCTGCCTCATTGGGATGAGAAGGAGTCACTGGAAGGATTGGTTAAGTAAAAGCAAAATCCCGATAGAATACCTATGATAAGGAAGGCCGTTCCGAATTCTCAGTTTAATTCCATCTGGAAAAGCCTGAGATAATTATGTTTCTTCTCTAAATAGCAAAACTTTTATCTATGCAACGTCGGTAGAACCCTAAAAACTTTAGACTGCTTTGAAACATTACATAATATCCTCTCGAGCCTCATGAGAGAAATCAAGAATATAAGAACATTCTGCAATAAATTAAGGGAAATTATAGTTTATTAAATTAAATAGATTTAAACGAAATATGATTTGAAAAATTTTCCTGCAGTTACAACATAAGGCTGGCGCTAGATTTTTAGCGATTAAAGCGAGCAGTCAGTCTATCTGAAACCATGCGCTTATGGGCCAAATGTATTAGACTTGCTGCAGGCAGACTGGATGCTGCTGTTTCACATGATACGTGAGTCACATATAACCCGTGTGTCTAGTAATGTGCACCCATACTCTTCAGTAGGTTTGCTTGTTAGGTATACAATGTGTATCGCCCACTCCCTCAAAACACCCGCGTGCATTTGAAATGAGCTCTACTTTGTAATTGTTTCTAAGCAAGAATATAGAAGAAAAATTGTGATGATAATTGAGTCAATGTACTGAGATGTTTCTATAGTAATGGGACATAATTAGAACGTCTTATGGTGGAAGGCTTTTCGTTACTTCTATGTACAAAAATGTTTGAAATTTTATTCAAGTGATTCTGCTCCGCAAGCCACAGGTTGACAACAGACGATGCACATGCGGCCTTCGGTCCAAGGGTTGGCCAGGCATGATTTATATTATAGAAAAACCTTAGGGGAAACTTATGCTTAAAAAACATTGGGAAATATATGTTTTTGAAGATCTTTCATGTCAATAAATTAATTCCATTTGTAAACACTGCCATAATTTGATTGAAAAAGCAATGAAATTTATTGTAAGCCAATAGTAATGTCATAAATGAAATTCATACCTGTAACTATGAGTCGCCCTGAAGTCGCGCTGACGATGATTTCGTGAGTGAGGCGGTGACTCGTCTGGCAGCGGTAGCTCATGGAACCGTCATCTGGTGTCACGTTTCGTATGTGAAGCTCGCCCGACGAAAAGACACTGTACCTCCCTCCTGAAACATAAGACCACGATGCTAATTCTGATAAGCAAATGTCTCTTCATTTCAAGAACAATGAGAGAACATCATTATTCACAAATAGATAGCACAAGTATTTTTATATGATTTTTTGATAAAAATTAAATATTTTTTCAAAATTGTAAAATAATTAATGTTACAAGTTATAGCCTGCAATTACAAAAGGTGCGAAGCTATAAAGAGAAGAATTCTGGTTATCCATACCCATAATGATTTATTTTCGTTTTAAATATATATATATATATGTGTGTGTTTGTGTGTGTACACACAAACGAGAGTAGTTTGAAATGTTTCCGACCAAACATAGATACAAGACATTTTTTCTTTAAATTTAATTTTTATTTTTCTACATAGTCTCCTTGAAAGTCTACACACTTCTCCCAGAGATGTTCTAATCTCCTTAACTTATCCCAATAGCTTACTCGGCTTCTGTTTTTTTTTTTTTTTTTTTTTGCAAAATAACTGTTTACGAAGGGGATGGCCTTATCATTTTACGAAAATCCTTTCCGAGAGCAATTTTTATATAAGAGAACATTAAAAAGTCACTTAGGGCTAGATCTGGTGAATAAAGAGGGTGGTCAAGCAGTTGAATTCTTAATTCGTGTTTTTTCGCCCTTGCAATCCCTGAGGTGTGAGACGATGTATTGTATTGGCGAAACAGAATTTTTTCCTTGAAAATGGGACGCAATTTCTGCCTTCAGCTTGTCAAGTAAATGATGGGTAGTATGTTCCTGTAATAGTTTTACCTATATTGAGATAATCAATTAAGATAACTTCATGATTATCCCCCCCCACACGAAAAAAAAAAACAGTCGCCATCACTTACACTGTCGAAAAAACAGTTTTTGCTTTCTTTGAGTTTGAACAGTTTTTTTCCCTTCTCAGTCCCCCGATTTGACTGTATTTTCGTTTCGGGTATATAACGGTGAATCCAATTTTCATCTAAAGTAATTAATCGGTGCCAAATCCTTGATATATTGCGCCTAAACTGCACCAACAGAATGTTGGAAATGTTCATTCGAACACATCTTTAAACGCGGCTCCAACGCACTGATAGCTTTCTCATGCCTACATCTTGATTCAATGTGTAACTAACACGTTCTTTGACATATTCATAGCCTCTGCTATATCTCACTTTAATTTGACAGTCGTCTAGCACCATTTGGTGAACTTCAGCGATGTTATCGTCAGTGGTTGCTGTTTTTGAACGTTTATCGTCTTCGAAGCTGGTACGGCCACGTTTAAATTCAGCTGTCCAAATTTCATGGCAGTAAATGATGGTGCAGAGTCCTCGTACACAGCGTGCAATTCATCTTTGACTTACGTAGACATATTGCCTTTCAAAATCAAGTATTAAATGAAAGTTCGATACTTGATTTTTTCCATTTTCACAAAAACACTCATATGAACTCATTCAAACGATTGTCAAACAAGTGCACTTCCAAAAAGGCTGAAATTTTGGTGATTACCTGTCAAAAGATAAACAACTACATTGCCCAGTTTTTATTGACGCGAGCTGCCATCTTCATGTTACAGTCGGAAAGTTTTCGGCCAATCCTTGTATATACATGAAGTCTTTCAAGTTTCGAATCTATATATTTTACACTTCGCCGTCAAATAAACATCATTAAACAGTGTAATGTAATAGAACTCTATTACGGTTGTATACAGGCAGTGAATGTGACATTCTGCTAGTCCATCCAGCATCCAAAAAATTTAGATTTTTAATAGCAAAATTAGATGATGCTGAAAAATTGTTTCATCTGACATTTTATGCATCGTGAATTTGTTGTATTAATTATAAAGGTACGATATTGTCTATAAAAAGGTTGATTGTTTAGAGTTTTGTTATAGAAGGAAACCTTACAATATCTCAAAAATTTGAGTACTTTATATTTTTGGTTGTAATGATGGAATCCAAATCGCTAAATAAAGTTATATATTTTTTTTTCAAAATCTTATTTGGAGACACTATCAATCCTGTGTTTCAACAAAAATTTTTGGACAATGAAAGAGCTATATTCAAATAAAATAAAATATTAGCATATGTTCTTAATGTAATAAGCTTCTATTCTGCTATTAACACAGAACATAATAACAATGTTATACATTAAATTTAAAACGACAGTAAACATTTATTTTAATTAAACAGAAATAATTAAACATGTCTGACAGCTAATTTAAAATTTAAATAAAGAAATAAATCAAGGGAAAGAAAACGATAGCACACTTAAACACCATTTCCAATTCGGAAACAAAAGAAAAATATACGTTCAAACAACGTGATCAGATGTAAAGTATTTTTCGAAGAAAAATATGTGTTTTTGCCGATATATTGCATACTATACAATATTTCATAGTATAATATTTACATATTATCTTGGAAGAAAATACGTAATGGATAATATGATTTAGTCTATTTTTTTAAAGATTACGATACACACATAAAAGCTCAGCTGTATTTAATCGGTTGCAATGAATATATATATATATATATATATATATATATATATATATATATATAGAGAGTGTTTCAGGCTTATTTTTTAAAAAATATAAATGTTATTCAGATCAATAAAATATTCAGAAAAATATCTCACAACAAAAAGATTCACTGCCATTAAAATAAACCTTGGTTCATTTTAAAAAATTTAATTATTGAGGAATATTTTTCTATTTACTTTTTACATATTCTTTGAAGTTTGTTATACTAACGCAAAATTTCAAACCAAAGATCAATGACGTCACTGTTGTTCCGTCTGATCAATGACGTCTTGACGTCAGTGCCACGCCCTCTCTCTCTTTGAAAGGATTAAGTGCATCTTCTGTGGATTTTCCCTTGACAGAACTTCTCTCATTCTCTTTCAGCAGTATTGTTCTTTTGACTCAGCTTTAAAAAAAGATATTTATTAAATTTTACGTTTACTTTTTGTTTAAATAAGTTAAACAACGTGCCAGTTGTGTTATTTACACTACAGATCTTATCTTGACAGCGCTTACTTTTAATCATAAATCAGAATTTAGATGAACTTGAATTTATCTCAAAACTACTTTAGAAATCTTCAATTTTAGAAAGTGAGCTACATATGGCTTAGTTCATTATCATGAGGAAGCTATTGTTAGCCTTTAACTAACGAATGTTGATATTTTAGAAAACCATAAATTAAAATTACCATTGAATTACGCTTTTATCTAATAAATATCATTATTTGTGTATTATATATATATATATATAGTAGCTCCCTAATTTTCTTGATCATATATTCTTGTAGATGGTTGAAAAATATATCTATAAATCTGTATAATGTAAATTTAGCCACAACTGATTCTTGTCTTTCCAACTTTTTAAATTTTAGAGTAAATTTCCAGAAAGTTTCTCAAAAGGAGATAAAATTTAAAATTTTGGGGGAAAGCTGAGTTATAATTTGTTAAATTAACTATATTAATTAGAATATGAGTTTTCATATCTATTTCTATTTCATAGACATAGTTCAAGTGTTTGGTTTCTTTTTCAGAACTCATGCAGTATCAGTAATTAACTTATCATATAGAGATGTCATGTAAAAATTAGAATAATGTCTTATAACAAATTGAAGAGAAATAAGGCCTCTTAAAAATGAGCTATACTTTGCCAATGTTTGTGACATACTAAAATAAGGTTATATTTTAAAATGTTTGCTTCATTGTTATTTATTCTTCTTAGTTTCAAAAGTTCAGTATACTAAATGGATTATAGCATATGAATCGGATCGTTTTTCCTTATTCTGTCACTTTAACAAGAACGTGAGGTAGTAATTTTGATAAGCTAGATCTTCAAGAACCCAGTAAGGTACACAATTCGATGAATATCAAAAAAGAAAAATTCATCATTACTTTTTGATTTGTTCATTCGAACTTTCTGTCTCAATGGCAGATAGGCTCTTCAATACATGGATTGGCGCTTCGTTTTCAGGATCATAAATTAAAACTTACGATTCGACGTTATTATCCTTTCTGAAGTTTGGGTAATTTTTAGTGGCATTCAAAGTGGTGCGAAAACATTTTTTGCGGTAGTTTCTTGTTATTCAAACGAGTTGGTTTTACTTTTGCATCTTAAAATTGTTATATAAAACTTGTCGGGATTCTTCGTCAATTCTTTATTATCAGCAATTACACGAATATTTAACCAACGGTCTGATCAAGAGCAAATTTCTTGATATTGTATCTGTTTTTTGACGCGAGAGGCGACCAGAATTGAATCACGTTCAACGTTTTTTTTTTTTTTTTTGTATCTGAAAACACTTAGAAAACCACTAAAAATTACGTTGCACACGACAAAATACACTTCTTTTAATAAATTATAAGTTTCAATGAGTGGTTTCAAGTTTCATGTGAATTTCACAACATTCGTTTTCTATTATTACACATATATTTTTTCAGAAGAGCAAAAAAAAATAAATAAAAAAAAAAAACTTTAATACGAACAGAAGACAACTATATGGATTTGCTTACAAAGCTAAGAGGCACTTCCCATTCAAAGAGAAGGCTGCACTCTAAACACTGTCGGTCGCTGGCTTTTGAGCGCGTGCGTACTTCTGTAGCAGCGTGGACTCTTTAAAAAATAACTACATTACAAATTCATCGATAGGTAGAGATATGTGATGGTGAAGTAGTTACAAGGTGTATCTTGATCTAGGACAGGTAAAGTTTGGATCCTGGGAGAACCAATTATAAACGTCCTGGAAATGATTGTCCACATTCGTTTATAAGTATCTTCTCTTATATATACAGTCTCGTCATATAACAATATTTGCTCTTACACCAATTTTGATTATACTCAATAAGATTTAATGTAAATTACATGTGCAAGAGTTAATGCATTACATTTGTGTATAGTCACACACACCCTCGTTGAGAAATATTTTCCTTCTTTCAGTTTCAGTTCCTTAATCAAAGTCCCAATATTTTTAACTGTTAATTAAGTGTAATCAACATGCTTGAAAAGATATTGATAATAGCAGATTTTACACTGATTAAAAAATTCCTATGGATAAACAGGTTTAAAAAAAAATTTAATATGTTTTCAGTGGAACTAATTTTATCTAGGAAGTAAAATGTTTCTTCTCTTTGTTATGTAACTTGAGAACCTATAAAATTCATTTGTAAATGTATGGAAATTTTTTGTTCTTTCTGAATTCTATTAATTCGTAGAAAAATATACCATCATTACAGCTTCTTAGAAATCTTACCTTTAAAAAATTATTAATATATAAAAGTACATTTTAACAAATATATGACCATGGAATAAATGCATGCGAAATTTCAAATTATAAATTTATTAAGAATACACGTTCAATAACTGAATCATTGAATCAATTGAATTCAAATCATTTAGTACAGAAACAGTACTCAAATAGAAATGATACAACATGTTTGGAATTGTTAAAATTCTTAGTTAAAACTTTTTTAT
This sequence comes from Nephila pilipes, assembly GCA_019974015.1. Lineage (NCBI taxonomy): Eukaryota > Metazoa > Arthropoda > Arachnida > Araneae > Nephilidae > Nephila > Nephila pilipes. The sequence continues at coordinate 109,960 of BMAW01053966.1, forward strand.
TATTTTTTATTTTATTCAGTTAACTCATTGTATATTTTCCTGATCTTCTGTAAACTCTAAACAATTGTCAGTTTCTTATTAGGTTGCTTTGATTAATTCTTACGTGTATCTACTTGGAGGTATGTAATACAACCACATTATTAATAATCAATAATAATATTCTTTTAAAGTGCAACTGCATCAATAGAAAATTAAAAGGGAACTAAAAAGTGGTTAAGCTGTGATTTTCATCTTGTTTTATATATACAGCATCTCCTAAATATTCAAAAACTTAATTATTCAATATTTTAGTTTTACCCAGAATAGATTTAGATAAAAGAAATAATTAATAGCAGTTATATATATATATATACTTATATATATATATATATATATATATATATATATATATATATATATATATATATAAAAGAAAATAAAAAACTCCATTGTACATATTCTCATTTGAAGAGTTTTTATCATAAAAACATCTGATAGGATTAATATAAAATAATTGTTTTCATTTACAAGGTATATTATAAAAAAGTTTTATCTTAAGTATTTGATACTGTGTATCTTGTTTCGCTTTGAATAGCAAAAGAAAATTTCAGGAAATTTCCGATGTATCGGTCTTATACTATACAAAATGAGTTGTCACAATCCTAAATATAAATGAAATCAAGTCTGCTTAGTTTATTCTTTATAATATATATATAAAAATTAATTATTAAAAATAACAAATTCCATTGTGTTATTCTAATACATTAAATTACAACGTTTTCATAATTTCACTTGGTGTGTGTGTGTGAATGTGTGTCATAAGAATTTTCGATCGTTAATTTTAACTTTCTTCCCATTAAGCTAGAAGCTCTGAAATTTTACGGGAATCGTTCTTACTCGCCTAACAATTTAATATTTAGACATTTGAGACAAAGTTTTAACTAATGTTTTCAATAATTTTTTAATAACGTAATTTGGTAGTAACATAATCTATGGAAGACATGTATTGAAATACGCAGAGAGTGATCCTAAAGACGTGAGAGATGTGGGGTTTTACAAAATTTTAACTAATATTTTCAATAATTTGGTTGTAAAACTTTGCCCATATTTAAAACGTTGGTTTTTTTTTGCAGGTGTACAATGGCTGATATTGCCATAGGCTCGCATTCCTGGTACGATAATCATCTTCGAGATTATCAAAAGAGCTTATGTGACAGCAACATTGAAATTTTGTAAAAATTCAGTTATAATGTTCCCCTGTTCTTCAAAGTAATTTTTTCTAAACCTTCCATAATATTCTGTACATTCCAGGCAAATGTTCTGGACAATATTCAACTTGTGATGCCATAAAGGCTTGTATTCTCAGTCTGAGAGGTTCTCTGTCCAAGTGTAGCTGCTCTCGCTTTTTAATAAACCATTCGGATATATATTATTCTCTCCATTTCAACATTTATTTTTTAAATTCATTATTTCCGTAAAACTTAAATCAAGTTTATCTCAAAAGTATTTTTAAAGATTATGTGGATTGTTTCCCTTACCTACTTCAGTATTATGTAATCTGTATTTGATTTTTAAAAAATATTATTTAATCTTTATTACGTATTGAGTTAAGGGAGATGAAGGGTATGGTTTTTGTTGAATATTTTACCGATAAAAGCATTTAAAAAAGATATCGACCCAAGTAATAAAGATAGTCTCTTTAATATGGCTACCCTTTTTGTGTTTATTTGTTTCAAAGTTGCTTTGAGATTTATATTTTAAGAAATTTTATAATACCATGATGCATATTTTTACCCACCATGAGTTAAAGGTACTGAATAATTTAAAAAAACCTCTAGATTGCAATGTGTTTATACATGAAAATAGACTGAGCTTTGTTTTACAAACTAAATCTGTTTTCTTAATATATTTTCTACAAAACAATTCAATACATTCAATCATTCAAATAATTTCCCTTTCAGATGCCTTTCTATGACGGATATATTATATATAAAATATGATGTTAATATAGTGACTTAAAATTTGTTTACATTTGCTATCAATAAAGCAGGATAATAAAGTCCCATTCTATAATGCATCTCCGCATTTACAAAGAAATCCAGTGGTATACTTATCTACGAAGGGTCTCAGGACTTATTCGTTTGAACAAATGATTGTGAATATTTTTTCTTGTGTGAATATTCAAGAAACGAGATCAAGTACTAAAAAACGTGATGCATGAACTAATAGATATTATCAAGTAAATAGCGAAACATATCTAATTCAAGTGTCAATATGAAATTTTTAGAAAGTCATTTCTTAATTCTTGGCTATCAGAACATTGGGAACTAACTTCAGCGGTTTCGCAATTTAACATCATTTGTCCAACCAAGGAAATAAGTATGCAATACAATCCAATAGATACGATTGATGTACATAAACTACTCAAACAATTGCAATAGAAAACTCAACAAAAAAAATCCAAAATCTTGAGAAAACTCGTTAAAAAGTCGATTAATTTTTTAATTACAATCCACTTGAATGTGAAGAAAGATGAGGGAAAGCAGGTTCGTTTTTCGTAAAAAATAGTGATTTGTTAATATATTTTAATGTATATTTATTTTGCAATTAAAACTTTTAACTACATTTCTGGTTTTCGAAATTGACTCAAATAGATGAGATTAAGAAAATGATCAATATGATATTATAACTACAATGTTTCTGCTATGTGTTGTAAGAACTAGTACTTTGTTACTTCGATGAAAAAATTAGTCAAGAATCACAATAAAAGGAAAATATTATCAAGAATCTTGAATACAATTTACTCTTTTGATATAAACTTTTTTATTATAATGATTTTATCATAATTATAAATTCCTGTACCCATAACACTTAAACATTTCTTTAAAAAAAAATTCAGTTCTCACTTCAAACATCCCCTCTACTTTCACTGAATAAAGAACGACCCTTTTAAAATCCAAAACATCTTTATATCAATGCCCTTGTCAAATTTGCCTTGAAAACAAAGAAATAAGTCCGAGAAAACGAAAGGAAAAAAGAAAAAATTCCGTAGCCGTAAAAAGAGATAAAAGAAGGCATGTATCTCTCTCTTCTCTGCGCCTGCTTGTAGGATCGGAATCGGAAGAGCAACGGATGTTTGGTCATGGTGCCAAAGAAGGAGGCATTTCCGGCGACCTTCGACAGCTTTGCCAGAAATCTCCTTTTGACGTTAACGACGCCTTCGCTCTTCTTTTCTTTCTACGATAAGATCAGGTGCAATGGCCAAGACCGGCTGATAAATCACGTAGCCATCTTTGGTCACGTGATCGAGAAGCCGGATTTCCACGTGGCGGCTCTTGAGAAAATTCCAGACATCAGATGCACGCTGATTTGCGCCCCGCTGTTAAATAAAAAGTAATTTCTGCTGCAGTTTTGGAACATAGCTCTATGTCTGGAAAGTTAATTTAGGGTCAGAATAAAATTCAAACGTTATTGAGAGCAAGTAATGTAAGACGTAAGATGGATGGGAAAAGCATGACTTTTTTGGTGGTATAAGTATGAAATTCTGAGTTTCAGTCTTGGAAAAGCAGCATACTTCTTCCTTCACTCTTTAAATTTCTATTTTTATTGAAGAATACATTTAAAAAATTCATTTTAGAAATATGAAAGTCATCGCTACAAACTTAATGATACCGTAGCAATTAAATGTAATCACAAAATGTTGTACTTCATTTAAAATTAATTTTTCGTAATTTTGTTTCATTTTTTTTTTTTTTTTGAATATTTAATATTTAAGATGTAGAAAGAAGTAAAACCGATGTGTGCAAAGTTTTGTAAAGACAGATTAATCACCAAACGTGCTAACTTTTTGGAAAATAATATAAGATAAACATAAAAATTAAAGCAAAAAGATAAATTATTAAATTGAATATATTTCTAAATTAAATGCTATTACTGCCTTTTAATCAAAACAAGACATCATTTCACACACTTTTTTTGTGAAAAGTGGTCATTCTACGATATTTGTCTAACAAACAGTAGCCCTGTAGTGGCTAAAAAGCATTTTCATATATTTTAATGAGTGATGAATTAGTAGAATAGCTCTTGAAATAATAATATCCTATATAAAATCCAGCATTTATAACATTGATTGTGAAATTTGCAAATGAAATAAATCATTTGTTGAAAATATTATTAAAAATAAAATAACAAATTTTTTAACAATGTTCTAAATAAACAGCTTAGAATTTGTTTATTTGATTTTAAATTGACTTTAAAATTGTTAATTTATTATAGAATGTAAAAATTAAATACGTTTTTTTAAAAATCGACTGCACAAAGTATGCTGAAACACGCTCTAATATAACTCTAATCTCCCAATATTAGATTATTACCTATCGTCGTTTTACAGGAAAAAAATATCACAAAATAACTTTTTCCTGTATATTTAAGTTACTGCAAGAGAAAGGTTTCAATAAATTGTAACAGTCCTGTCTTTGTAGTATTATATGAATGAATTAAACTTGTTTTTTATGTCAGTAAGAAACACGAAGAAAGCTGACTGCCATCCGCAAAGATTGAAACATAAAAGGAAAAATGGCTTTTACAGATTTTTATAAAGGGGATGGCAAAAAATTTTAAATAAGGCCAATTAATTATTTGAAGATGGAAAAACTTATAAAAGTTAAGTTCAGATTTTTTTATTTGAAAACGAAAGGCAGCAGTCGAAGACAATTTCAATTTCATAAAAACTATTTTATTTTACTGAGAGGGAGACCATTTCACTATGCAGGGAATTATACTACTCGTGTTGATACAAGATTAGTACAGTATGAGTATAACAACTAAGAGAGGCGTTGTCCTGTTTTTGATTTTATGTATCAGGGAAATTTCTCTTTAAACGTCAGAGACCATGTTCGGAGGGATTAAGGAATCTAAAGTGCATGCCTAAAGTCTGATAGGGATCATCCCTACAGGTCTGGAAGGCGTAGATCTGCTTATTCTGTGAATTCTAAGAACAGTGCGATAGCATAAATTAAAAAGAAAAGGAATCGTATCAGGAATCAGAATGACGCTCCTATTTTTAAAAGGAGAGAATAGGAAAATTTAGGTAAATTAATTATTGTGAGAAATTACTAGGAATTTAATTCTCTTGTTAAATCATTATATTGTATATATATATATATATATATATATATATATATATATATATATAGTATATAGTATATATATTCATTACAACCGATTAAATACAGCTGAAGCTTTTTATGTGTGTATCGTAATCTTTAAAAAAATAGATCTAAAATCATATTATCCATTACGATTTTCTTCCAAGATAATAGTAAATATTATACATGAAATATTGTATAGTATATGAAGTATATCGGCAAAAGCACCTATTTTTCTTCTTCGAAAAATACTTTTTACATCTGATCAGTGTTGAACGTATATTTTTCTTTCTTGTTCCGTGGAAATGGATGTTTAAGTGTGCTATCGTTTTTCTTCTTCCCTTGATTTATTTCTTTTATTTAAATTTTAACTAGTCTGTCAGACATGTTTAACTTATTTCGTTTTCAAAATAAAATGTTTGCTGTCGTTTTGCAAATTTAATGCTAAGCTGTGTTATTGTTCGTGCTAAGCAGAATAAGAAGCATTACATTAGAACATATGCAATATTTTATTTTATTTGGAATATAGCTCTTTCATTGTCCAAAAAAATTTTGTTGAAACACAGGATTGATAGTGCTAAATAAGATTGAAAAAAAAATATATAACTTTTTAATAGCGATTTGGAGTTCCATCATTACAACCAAAATATAAGTACTCAAATTTTTTTGAGATATTGAAGTGTTTCCTCTACAAAACTCTAAACAATCAACTTTACAATAGACAATATCGTAACTTATACATTAATACAACAAATTCATGATGCATAAAATAGATGAAACAATTTTTTCAGACATCATCCAATTTTCTGCTATTAAAATCTAATTTGGATGCTGGATGGACTAACAGAATGTCACATTCACTGGCCTGTATACAACCGTAATAATTCTATACATTACACCGTTTAATGATGTTTATTTGACGGCAGAAGTGTAAAACATATAGATCTAAAACTTAAAGACTTCATGTATATCAAGGATTGACCCCCGAAAACCTTTCCGACTGTAACAGCAGAAGATGGCAGCTTGGTCAATAAAACCTGGGTCATGTGTTGTTTATCTTTGACAGGTAATCAGCAAAATTTCAACCTTTTGGAAGTGCACTGATTTGACAATCGTTTGAATTAGAGTTCATATGAGTGTTTTTTTTGTGAAAATGGGAAAAAATCAAGATCGAACTTTCATTTAATACTTGATTTTTGAAAGGCAATCTATGTTCTACGTAAGTCAAGCATGATGCACGACTGTACGAGAGATCTCTAAGCACCATTTCTGCTGAAATTTGACAGTCTGAATTTAAACGTGGCCGTACCAGCTTCGAAGACAGATAAAGCGTTCAAAAGAAATAGCAAACCACTGACGATACATCGCTGAAGTTCACCAAATGGTTGCTAGGAACGACTGTCAAATTAAATTGAGATATAGCAGAGGCTATGAATATGTCAAGAATGTGTTAGTTACACATTGAATCCAAGATGTAGGCATGAAAAGCCATCAGTGCTTGGAGCCGCGTTTGCGATGTGTTCGAATGAATCATTTCCAACATTCGTTGGTCGTACCAGCTTTAGGCACCAATATATCAAGGATTTGGCACCGATTAATTACTTTAGATGAATTGATTCACCGTTATATACCCGAAACGAAATACAGTCAAATCGAGGGGACTGAGAAACTTTATTCAAAACTCAAAGAAAGCAAAAACTGTTTTCGACGAGGTGTAAGTGATGGCATTTGTTTTTTTTCGTGTGAAGGGATAATCATGAAGTTATCTTGATTATCTCAATATAGGTAAAATATTACAGGAACATACCCATCATTTTACCCTGACAAGCTGAGCTTGAGAGTGCGTCCCATTTTTCAAGGAAAAATTCTGTTTTCGCCAATACAATACATCGTCTCACACCTCAGGAGTTGCAAGGAAAAAACACGAATTAAGAATTCAACTGTGACCACCCTCTTTATTCACCAGATCTAGTGACTTTTAATGTTCTCTTATGTATAAAAATTGCTCTCGAAGGATTTTCGTAAAATGATGAGCCATCCCTTATTAGAAACAGTTATTTTGCAAAAAAAAAAAAAAAAAACAAGAAGCCGAGTAAGCTATTGGGATAAGTTAAGGAAATTGACATCTCTGGGAGAAGTGTGTAGACTTTCAAAGGAGACTATGTAGAAAAATAAAAATTAAATTTAAAAAGAAAAATGTCTTCTATCTATGTTTGGTCGAAACATTTCAAACTACTCTCGTATGTGTGTATATATATATATATATATATATATATATATATATATATATATATATATATATATATATATATATATATAACACATCGATCAATATCAAAGACAACGAGATGGCGCTCATGTAGTAAACCAGTAACCAGTCTTTCTAAGAGTACTAATCTTTGCTTGAAACGTGTCAAATTTTAAGTCGATCGGACCAGGAAAAAAGGTTTTTTGAAGTGAAAAAAGGAGTTTTTCCAAGTAGGTCTGATTACTTCGATGGAACAAAACAACGAGTCGATGATTCAGAGAAGCTGTTTATCGCTATCTGCGATTTTTTGGAAAAAAAAAAAAAAAAAATTTGGAGGAGAAAAGCGTTGGAACGGTGTATCACCCCTAAAGGTGATTAACAAAGGTGTTATATTGATGAATAAAAAAAAAAATTTCGCAAAAAAAATGTTGTTTTCAATTTTAGACTCGGGAGTTATTGATCGATGTGTTATATATATATATATATATATTTATTTATTTAAGAAACGAAAATAAATCATTATGGGTAGCATGGATTAACCAGAATTTTCTCTTTATAACCACTTTCTTTTGTATGTTACGAGGCTATAACTTGTAACGATAGTATTTTACAATTTTGAAAATATTTAATTTTTTTATCAAAAAATCGTATAAAATACTTGTGCTATCTATTTGTGAATAATGTTCTCATTGTTCTTGAAATGAAAGACATTTGCTTATCAAATTAGCATCGTGGTCTTATGTTTCAGGAGGGAGGTACAGTGTCTTTTCGTCGAAGCGAAATCTTCACATACGAAACGTGACGCAGATGACATGAGCTACCGCTGCCAGACGAGTCACCGCCTTACCTCCTCACGAAATCATCGTCAGCGCGACTTCAGGGGCGACTCATAGTTACAGGTATGAATTTCCCCATGAGCATTACTATTGGCTTACAATAAATTTCATTGCTTTTTCAATCAAATTATGGCAGTGTTTACAAATGGAGTTAATTTATTGACATGAAAGATCTTCATTATATATTTCCCAATGTTTTTTAAGCATAAGTTTCCCCTAAGGTTTTCTATAATATAAATCATGCCTGGCCAACCGGACCGAAAGCATGTGCATCGTCTGTGTATTTGTCGCCTGTGGCTTGCAGGAGCAGAATCGCGAATAAAATTTCAAACATTTTTTGTACATAGAAGTAACAGCTGGTATGTCCCGACATAGAAACATCTCCCAGTATTGACTCAATTATCATCCTGAATTTTTTCTTCTATATTCTTGCTTAGAAACAATTACAAAGTAAGAGCTCATTTTCAAATGCACTTGTAGGTGTTTTGGTGGGCGATACACGTGTATACCTAACAAGCAAACCTACTGAAGAGTAATGGGTGCACATTACTAGAACACACGGGTTATATATCGTATCGTAATGAAACGGCATCAGTCTGCCTGCAGCAAGTCTAACATTTATTATAAGCGCATGGTTTTCAGATAGACTGACTGCTCGCTTTCAACTAAAATCTAGCGCCAGCCTTATGTTGTAACTACTAGGAAAATTTTTTTCAAATCATATTTCGTTTTAAATCTATTTAATTTAATAAACTATAGTCCCTTAATTTATTGCAGAATGTTCTTATATTCTTGATTTCTCTCATGAGGCTCGAGAGGGATATTATGTAATGTTTCAAAGCAGTCTAAAGTTTTTTAAATTTCTGACGTTGCATAGATAAAAGTTTTGCTATTTAGAGAAGAAACATAATTATCTCAGGCTTTTCAGATGGGAATTAAACTGAAATTCCGGAACGGCCTTCCTTATCATAGGTATTCTATCAGGATTTTGCTTTTACTTGTAATCCTTCCAGTGACTCTTCTCCTCCCAATGAGGCAGCAAGCAGCATAATAGAGAGCCATCTCTAAGTATAAGTCTGGTGTACTTCAAAGCACACATTGAATTTTAGCTACATATTTTCCAATTTAATCAAAGTCAAAAAGAGTCAAATATTTACTGGAGATTATTTTATTAACTAATTTTAGTTTTCAGATCTTTATTTAATTAACTTTCCACAAGCTGTCAGCAGCAGGAGAGCTGTTTTCTGCCACATGATGGGAGATTATTTGATCTTGAGTGCCGGCGAAGTTTCGAATCTTCAATCTTCGGGTTCGAAGGTTAAAAGGAATGCCCCTCTGATTTATGAGGTGTTCAACTTCTATTGTCATTGTTGAGAGTAGCCACCTGTTCCCCTCAAGAGTATCATAGTGACGATACGAAAGTATTCTGAAACTATTTGTTTTCTTGCCATCACTACAACTTACACATGAATGGTTTCCATTTAACGTCATCCGCTGTCTCTTGTTGAGATAGTGGGTCTGATACTTGAGGCTTTAGCAGCATGCATATCATAATTATGGTATATGTGTGATGTCTTAGTTAGACACACAGAGATAATTTTTTACATCAGAGGTATATATGCAACCAGTAGTTTCCAGACTGTGATATCATTTAGTAATCAAGTCCTACGTCACCACTTTGGTGGGAGCGATGTTTTCTGCGCCACATCGGGGACGTTTTTCTTCCAAGTGGCGAAGGAGATCAGTAGACCTTGAGTGCAGAAGTTTCGATCAGCAATCTTTGGATCGAAGAAAACTTATTCGATTTCTGTTGCAGTGCTTTTTTATCAGCAAGCCGAAAGGGATTCCCTGCCTCGGCTGAATGTTAACGTTTTTATTCTGTCGTCGTTGTTGGCTGCCTCGGAATAAGAAAGTAAAAGTCATTTATTTAAGTTAAGAAAAAAAAATAATCTCTTGACAGAAATGGAAATAAATTCCCTCGCTGTTAAATGAATTTGTAAAACTAATAATTACTAGATCCAAGAATCTAAATATTCCGTTAAATCTGCATCAACTTCTATGAAATGACTTTAAATAATATCACGTACTTGACATACTGTGCAAGTCTTCCGTTTTCTTCTCTCATTCTTGGTATATCTGCAAAGAATTTTCGAAAAAAATAAACGTGGACTCGCTAGAATAAATATAATCCGATAGGAAACAAGAATAAAATTATTGAAATGAAACAATAAAAATAAAAGATAAAACTTACAATTGTTATCTGTTCCATGGAGGCATTTGTGGTAACCTGTTAAGAGTCCTGAAAGGCCTTTGCGGCTCATAGATTTCAGCGACATAATATGCTTTGTTTGAAGTTAATAGAAGACTCAAGGAACTTTTTTTGTAATAAGAAATGCATAAATTATCCTCTCGCACAAACAAAACCTCCTCAAAAACTTCTGTGTTATTTATTAAAATACAATGGAATTTCTTAAAACACATCTGCAATAAAAGAATTGAAATCTAAAACAGGGATGAATTTATCAATTTGTTGATGAATCTGTTGAATAAAAGGATTTGTTCATCTACTAGTGTGTGTTAACAAATATCGAAGTTTACTCCATTATGCTGATCCTCAAGTTTTTTTGAATTTTGAAACTTTCAAAAATTGATTTAAAAAGGAATTTATTGAATTTGATCTCATTATTACAAAATAATATATTTTAAAACTCATTTATTTTTCCAAGAAATAAAAAGTGAGGCATATTATACAGTTGTATTTCTATAAAAACTTCGATTTAAAGCAAAATCTAGATAGGCACTTGTGAACTAATTTCTTTTGATAATATTTCCTTCATAATCAGTTGTTAACAATTGAAAAGTGATGTTACCTAGTAATAAAAGAAGTTCAATTTTAAAAGTTATACACACTTTTTGAAATTTAGAGGAAGAAAAAAATTTTTTAAATAAAATTATTTAAAAAAAAAATTAAATTAAAAATAAAATCAATTAAAATTCATATAAAAAGACTTTTCTGTTAATAATTTGTATAAAATTTTATGTATAAGTCTTAAATAAAATTTTTGAACATGTATAATGAAAATTTACCTTTTTGATATCTTAAATAGTTTTCTGTAAATCCTGCGCGCAAGTTAAGAAATGTGTGTTCTGAGAAAAAATGAAGTTAAATTTGAAAAATAACAATGAAATTCAAATCAAAGTTTAGTTTTTTATCGATAACTATGGGAGTTTTCGAAATATTGTTATAATTTGGTACCAAAATGTTCAGAACAGATGAACTCCTAACATATATATTTTCCAAACAATCAAAAAAATTTGAGAATTATTCAAACAGTTACGTAAAACCCTATTACATAAGGAAGTTGCCAACTAAACCAAGTACATATAATCTATTTTGAATTTAGTATAACATGAAATAGTAGCATTGCGCTTGATGAATTATTTTAATTTATTGTATTTCGCGATAGGGTGAAACCCGCATAAATGATGCCAAATGCACAACTCTCCATAACCCGTTAAAAAAAAATTACCTTCCGAGAAAATAAATTCCAAGTGGTACTAATGGTATTATAGAAACTTCTGTAGTTAAACCATCAAAGTAATTATTTAAAATAGATAAAATACAATAAATTAGAAGTTTGATAGTACACAAATCAAAATAATTTGGTGAAGAGGTGGGAAGTTGTATTATTTGTTTAAATTGGACTTTATAATATGAATAATTTTCTTAAGAAGTAATATCCTATTGTAAAATACATATTAAATTTTTTTTATTAGATTGCTTTAAAATATTTGAGTGGAGGTAATGGGCATCAACCACTTTAAACTATCTTTTCGGTCAAAAAAGCACATTTCTTTTGTTTTACTATTTTAAAATTTAGATAATTACTTTTAAAAAAAAAATTTTGATTTTGATTATTGCCATAATTAAGTTAAATACATTTATGTTTTGTTGTTACACATATGTTTAAAATAATATTTACATCTGTCAAAATAAACCGAATTTGAAACCAATCAAAACCTTTAAAACTAATTTTGTAGTTTTCTTTCTTTTGAATTTTATTTTTTTGAAAACAGCTACGTATATGTATGTACTTCTAGCTGCACATTTATAAAATTAGTGAGTGAAATTAAAGATGTAAAAGAAGACATTAGTGTTTCCTGGAAAAAATTAAAATAAAAAAAAAATGTTTTCAAACGTTGCCGGATACCTTAAGTAGAAATGGGTTTTTTTTTAATCCATAAACGCATATTACTATCACATTTTGGTATGTGTATCCTTGAAACTGAGTTAGCAAGATTTTGAAGGAAGATTCAGGTATACACTCAAAAACGTTTTCCTTTCAGAAGTAATGATTACTTTAAAACATTTACCATTCAAAAGTATAGTTAAAATGTTCTCAGTTACTGAAACAGTTTTATTCAGTTATTTAATAACTCTATTTTTTAAAAAAATATTATGCTTGTGTACTACTTCTTCGGGTTTTAGCAATAAACTATGAAAAATTTCCACTCTATCAATAAGCCTAATTTACCTACTACCTAGACATTATCGACTGCGGAATGTTGCTCAGAGTTCTTAATCGAAAATTATTGTTTTTTTGACACGCAATTATGAGAGAAAACGTAAAAGGGTAATGGACTGTAAGAAAATGTACAAGCTCTGAATTCTGCTTCTTCTTTCCACTGAAAGGAAAATTTTCCGCTAGAATCTAAAACATAAGCACCCATTTCCATGGAATTCCTTTCATTTTCATGACAGTACACAAATGAAGTATATAATAAAAGTGAGGTTGTTACGAAATTTGGCATGAAGATTCGTGTCAGGCAGAATGTAAATGATCAAGAAATGCAGCAGATTGCTCATTGCGTAATACCATAAGAGGGGAGTTGAACGTTGTTGTCTGGGTTATAAAACAGTTGACCGAAAAGCTTGTTTGCGTGTATTTAATCTGTTGCAGAGGGACATTTTAACTAGAGATAACATTGCGCCACCATTGGAGACAATATGAGATCCTGTCTGCGTTCGAAGGAAGAATCATAGGAAGATGGAAACCGAGGTGATCAGCGGTGAGTAGCTCGACACCTAGGCCATTCTGGTTTTACTATGAGGAGGTGTTGGGATGGACAGAGATCATTACGGCGACCAGACTCAGGATGCCTTCGACAGACCAATAGTCGAAGAACGTCTCATAATACGACTCGCACGCATAACGCCAACAACTAGCTCTCCCCCATTCATACACAGAGCAGCATCTTCACTACGGGCCTCTAGTCTGTCCGTTCCATTGCAAACGCCTGGCTGAAGGATTGGTAGCTATCACACGGCGCCGATGTGTCCTACGTGTTGACACCACTCACCGTCGCTTCCGTTTGGGTGGTGTCGCACTCGAAGGATTGGATTGCAACCCGGGTAATAAGGCCGTCTTTGGCAACGAAGATCCAGATTCAATTTGGGTGGTGATGACTTATCGTGTACGTGTGTGGAAGCCCCGTGGTAAACGTTCCAATCCTGCCTTCACTGTAGCAGCACAGGTAATCCTTCAACAATTGCCGGAGGTTACACGCTGAATGAGAGCAACATTATGGTCTGTGGAATGTTTCGGGCATTTCTTAGGATTACACTCATTTTTTGTGGAAGTCACTATGGATCACTGAAACATCCTTGTGAACATACGGGTTATTTTTCTTCAGTTTGATTTCATCATACAGGACAGTATGATGTCATATAGCTCGTATTAGTGTTTGTACGTGATTCGAAGAACCCAGAATGAGTTTACTTCCCCAAACTCCTGACATAAGCACAATCGTGAATTTGTGCTTATGTCAGAAACTAAAGACTTCAAGTTGTTCGAACCATAGAGCCTCAGGCGCAACCTAGAAACTAGCCAAGGCTAAGAGGTATTAGATTGGTGTCTCGAATTGGTTCGTGCTGCGAAAAGTTTGGAAATTTCTGACTTTTTTGACTGGTGACCATAAATTGAGCCTTATTTCTTCTTGTTCGAATCTTAACTGGCGCTTAATTATTGTTTATACAGTCTGAAGTTGTAGGTTTTCACATTTTCAGGAGTTTCCGTACTATGTTATGGAGAATATATGAGTGGCTTCAGTCTATCAATCATTACAAATCGAGACATTTATTTTCTTTGTAAGCGAGTAAATATTTTGGTGAAATATTAATAATAGGAATATGGAACTTCGTATAGGAATACAGAAGTTACTTCCGAACGCTGACATTAGAAAGCATTGAGAAGTTGATCTTAAATCTTTATGTACAAACATTTCTGCGTTACTTTTCTGTTGAGTTTTTCTTGGCTTAGCTAATTCCACGTGCTTCTGTTATTTATTTGATTTTCCAGGTGGCATGTGATTTACACTCTGGCCAATTAAATTACAACACCATGAAGGAAAGCAAATACAAAAGATATTGTGTATAAACAGTATGAGAATATAAAAGGATTAATTTATAGCAAGAGTGGGGTTACAGAGGTGCAAAATTAGTAAAACAACTTCCACTGACAGCTAAAACGATCCTTATCCGGTGAGTCGAACTGGACTTGGATGACAGGAAACGAGCAACTCATTACATGCTGCTTCAAGTCTATTCTACACTTCATCAACTGTATGTATTATCTGGAGACATGTGTGGGTCAGTCTCTCAACATCCTATGACCAGATATTTTCCATAGCGGGAGACAGATCTAGAGACTATGAAGACTCAAGGCAACGCAATCGAATATCCACCAGTAGCTTATCGAAAGCGTGGAGAATCCTGCTCGCCTCTTAGTATGACCTTCAACAGCTTTCATTGATTCATATTCGTATGATAGTGGTTATATTTTGACCAGTACGATAGCGGGCAATATCAGGAACGATAATCCACACTCTCGAAAGGCAACTGATCACTCTATCGAATTCGACACTTGCTGGTAAATATTTCTTCCTCTTATTTGAGGGCATAACACACGTTATTCTAGAATTCCGATATTACCGGCGATTTCAGATAGAAATCCACTACAACTTTTCTTTTTTTTATGCAGTGCTTCAGATGACGATTTCTCCCTTCTGAGTCGTCTGGTGAAAAAAAATAATCATTTTACGCTTATCTAATCTCTTCTTTCTTTCATATGATTTTGATGCTCGTCAACAATTTTTAATAGTAACAATATATTTTTTGCCAGATTCTCAGGAAGTTTAATATTTTCTCCACCCACACCATTTCTTTTATTGTATAATTAGTATCGTTTGGGATTACTATTTGTTGGCCCCTAAAAGAACAGTTAGCGTTTTCTCTCAAATTGTACTATTGTTGGCCTTTAAAACTGCGTTTATTTATCTTTGTGAAGTCATTGAACCTTGTTATTTTTTGCGGTTGATAGGCTGCAGTGAGAGGAAAACTTAATGAAGCTTTGACAAAGTTTGAAACAATATTTCAGATGAAAATTGAGCCTCCGATCAGTAATTAGATGCAAGGTATTTAAAATCTTGCTACATTTTGTATAAAAAAAAACTTTCACCAACAATTTCTTTCTAGATGTTTTCTATTAATGGGATAACTTCCATCAATTTGTACATCTATATATACAAATCATGCAGTAGGTGTTGTCATTTGATGGTGTGTAATGGACAACAAGATCAATATGTATTTCTCGAAATCTTTCTAATGGCTTTGATTAGCTTCCCAAGTAATAATTTCATTTTCGGCTAATAATTTCCAATGACAAATTAATTTTACTTATCATCTAATTCAGGAGGGATAATCCAGCAAAAAAAATAGATTAAATATTTTCTAAAAGGTAACTCTCAGGAATGTATCTAATATATTGAATTTGTCTCATATTTGCCTTGGAGATGCTTTATCTGGTTTATGTAAAAATGCATAGATTAAGGAGCTTGTGATCGAAGTACAGCAGAAATTTCTTCTTCTTAGTAAATGTGAAATATTCGATAGAAAGATGTATGTACTATACGTATGATTTAATGTGAGGGTTAGATTTTTTTTAAGAATAAAATTCAATTGGTTTCCAATTATGTTTTTCAAATTATTTGCAAATTTGAATCCCCTTTAATCGAAGCATCTGTGTATAGTGATAAGGCGATTCGAATAGATTGAGACAGAATGTAACATTTTTCAAGATGCTCCTAACATACATTTTTCAGGTTGTTCAATGGTCTCATTTGCTGAGTTATTTTTCAGATTATCCCTTTTCTTCTCACACCTTATAAGTAATCGTATGATAGTTTGAATGCCAGGGCTTTTGAGAAAACGACGGTAGGAGATGCTCATTCAAGAAGGTCGGAGTGATGAACGAAGTTTCAGGCGAGAATTTGGTAGAATAACTTTGCTTTTCAGGGAAAATATTTGTTGATTCCTCATGTGCAACTGGAAAGCCTTAATATTTCTATCAGGCTTTACACCATTAAATACATTAAGTCTCAATTCATAATTTTTAATTTGTAAAAAACTAATTTTGAGGTTTTTTTTTTTTTTTTTTCTTCGTCTTCAGTTTTTTGATGCAATTGGCATCATCCAAATAAAGGGGAAAACAAAAGTGGATTTCATAAATACTTCATTAATAAATCTTAGAAAGGTAGAAGAGCGTTGCCGTCAAGAAATTCATTACGTTAAATTCATATATAAGCCAAAGTATAAAAGACATTTTTTGGACTTATCATTTTTCATTAATGGGAATTTCAATGCGCTTTTAATACAAATAATTTTCGAAAATATTCAGTATCTTTCAAAAGTGAGTCTTCTAATCGAGGTATGGGATAACGGTATTGTTGTGCATTCAAACATCGATGGTCTCCGTATGATCGCAAGGAGAAGCAACTTTCTTGGAAACCAAGCGAAATTGACCATTGTAATTTAGATGAGCGGATGATATGTTTTTTTTTTTTATCATATACTGAAATTCCTGTTTGTTATTTGTAATAACTTGGGGGTGAATTCTCTGGCTTTTGGCATAAAACAAGGTTGACATTTTGTCGTGATATAATGCTTAACATTATGCTTCAATTTATATACTGATAAAATCAGGATAAATTAGGGCACATTAATGTAACAATAAATTAGATTATTTAGAATTTGTATCTAAATATAAAGTGATATATATAGCATTATCAAAATACCCCTGATGTTACATTATCGAACTGGTAGGTCAAGACATTCCTCAATTGGTTGTTTATTATGAATTTCAACTCAAAATTTTTAACTTATTTTTAAAGTCGGCTCTTGTAATACTTTTATCAAAACTGTTAAATGGAAATCATTCTCTTCTAAGTCCTAAATTTAAAGTTATTAAAAATTTGAATTCATAGAGGTAGAGATTTCCTTTCCATTTGCTGCGATAATTTAATAATTTACTGTTATAGCATGATGTGTCGTAGAGTGGTCAACATCAGAATCTGAATCTATTAAGAACCGCGGTCCTGTGTTTGGTCCTTCACAAGTAAACGAAACTTGCGTCTTTATTAAGACCAGCAACGGAGGTAGGAATAATCATGTAGCGTCAAGTAATTTTCCGACTCCTGTTGCCAAGCATATGGCGAATAACATTTCTCAAGTTGACAGCAGTCATATGATGTGCTTATGCATACTTTGTGTTATGTAATTTTCATTAAATAGAATTATTTTCCATTTACCGCTTAGAAATGTTTGGTAAGATAATGCAATTTTACAGAGCAATTGATTTCCAATTTGAGCACAATTTGTTTCAATAGAATAATAGCAGCAGCTTTTCAGTTCTTGCAATTACATGAAATTATCATTTTCGAGCATGTATGTTCCCTTGCAGGACTTACTATATATGTAAACATTGAGAATAAGACAGGTGGTGAGGTAAAACAGGCACGTGTAATAAAATTGAGGAAAATTTAATTAGCAAATTCTGTTTCTTAAAATCGTAGCGGAACGGTGACTTTTAGTTTCAGCTCTTGTGAGTTTCGTGGCATGCAATCATAACAATTAATCTGATTCCCAATTCCAAAAGATATGCGGTGAAGAATAATGGGTTTGATGAATAATGAAATCATATTAGGATTGTGCTATGGAGTTGAATAAAAACAGGTTGAAGTAAAAGAGTAGAGTATGTTACCATCTCAAAATGTCGTCCTCATTACCTAACTGTAATTCAAGGTTACCAAGCCACCAGTATAATCAGTGTCTGTTCAGCAAAATCTAGAACGCAATTTGTTGAAAAGCTATACTTATGTTGTAAATTTTTTTGCTCAATTTGCTATTTTTTAAATAAGTATTTGCGTGTCGTATTATCTTGATAATTCTGAAGCTCTAAATTATATTTAAAATTCTTTGCAGATTCGAGTGGTACAGTTCCTCCCAGTGTGACAGATAGCAGGTTGGCCTCTCGGTTCAAGGTGATGTAAGGTGGAATTACCATGCGCAGCTCAGGGTTTTCCGGTGCCTAGGTACGGAGGTAATTTACCCCCCCTCCCCTCCCCTTTCAGTCATATCATTTAAAGTTCCTTAGTATATCACATGTAAAAAAAAAAATACATCTGATTCTGAATTGTCATGAACTATATACTATTTTTAACGTATTGTATCTGTTATAAAATTTTTGCTTTTAAGTCTTGGCTTAATCGGTCTTCAGTTCAATAGAGACTGCTCTTATGTTCCCTTTCATTACATGCTCGTCAGTGGCATTTACAGGGAGGATGCTTAAGACACATGTTTGTGACAATAGATGGTGCAATTGCCAATCAAATTGGTGCAAAATTGTGTGTTGGCAACAATTGAACAGTGCCAACAAATATGAAATTAATTCGATCAAGGTGATTTTAAAGCCACTTGCTGCTTTAAATCAATTTGAGTTATTTAAGTACGTTTTTTGAAAAAAATAATGATACTTTAATATATAAAATCTTGATCCTGCTTGGTTTTACAGTCAAGGAAACATGGCACGGTTCTTGGTGCGAATTATCTGTATTCGAAATAATATTTTCTAGATTTTCTAATGAGGGATAAAAAAAATCAAATGAGCAGTGATATTTCCCTATAATATTTTATGGGATTGTCATTGAGTGTTTAGTAAAGTTATTTTAATTAGTTTTATTAATTACAAGTAAAGAAACGGATCTTAAATAATATCTTAGGAAGTTGTAAGAATTTTGTATTATTCTACTTGAAATTACAATTTCAGAATAAATTTCCCTGAGAAAAAACGAATAAAAACAAATATTGAAATTTAGAGACTTCTGACTAGTAGTTCTTTTTTTCTCATTATACTTGCAGATAACATAAAATCTACTTTCCAATAAAAAACACTGTATATATTAACATTCTTCCTTGTATTTCTTGGGAGAATTTCTAATGCTTAATTATAACTAATAATTTTCAAGTTACATAATCAAAGAAAATGTAGGCATATATATACATACATATATAAATATATATATATATATGGAATTTAACATACGAAGTTGTGACATTATTCACGGTTTCTCTTCACTAATAGGGACTTTAATTGAGATTGATTGCTTTTCGCTAAACAGCCTTGGCAACCAAAATGAAACATGATACGTAAAATTCTTAAGTAGTGCAGGAATAAGTGAAGCGGTTGGGTTGAAATATAATGGATGTTTGTATGATCAAGTCTGGGTTACCAATCGAGGAGGACTGAATGGGTAAAAGTAGATTACTATTGAGTGGGTTGAACTAAGGTGATAGAGAAAGTTTACCCTGGAGGAAACATAGCCATTTTCTGTCATAATGAAAATATATACTAATAAATTGTTGAAGAGTTTTGTTGATTCTGTAATTATTTGTGTCGTAGTGTTTGGTTGAATCTAGTGAGTAGCACAAAGAGGACTCCCAGGATGGGCGGGTGTCACAGGAAGTTATAAAAAAAATTGAAGAAGGCTGCAAGGAGAAACGTACACTGTAACCTAAGGTCAAGGGCTGTGGTGCTCATAACCGATGTTGTTTCCTTTGAGTCATGATTAAGGCAATGGTAAGACGAATTTAATTCAATTTAAATCTGTTGAAGTTTCAAGATCACACTTTGGCGTTGCGTGTGGAATATAGGTTGTTGAGTCGCTCGAGTGCTTTGCCTCATCACTTAATAACGGTTCAAGAATAATGAGATATGTCACAAAGTCCTCATATTGAATTTAAAGGCGGTATACATTAGTATTAATGGATCTTATATGATATGTAAAATTAAGCTGGCTGTGAATTTAAAGCTATGTTTCATTAAAAGTAAATATGTTTCATAATTAAGACAGTTTTCAAAAAAACTTCCAGGAAAAGAATTACGGAAAATGGTCTTTCGTATATGTATCAAGAAATAGCTTTAGAAGTTGATAGGAGCTCTAATACAATTGCACTTACTTGAGTAGATGACAATGAATAAAAAAAAAAAAAAAAAAAAGACTAAATTCATAGATCTGAAAAATCAAGATGCACAGCAGAGAATAAGAGTGGAAGAAAAAAAGAATTGATAAATTTGGGTAGGATGACTGTCAGCCTAGTTGGTCTATAATTCTAAAACAAAATTTATTCCTCTTTATAAAAGAAATTTCTGTAATTGAAATTGTAGATAAAGAAAAAAAAAAAAAAAAAAAAAAGAGGAAATCATGATGTTGTACTGAAATGAGTTATAAATAATATATTCTGATCGCTACTTTTGGATAATTTTATTAATTACTAAAATGGTAAAATAAATAATAATAATAATAGAGTTATTTTGAGTTAGATTGATAATATTCCATTGTTGGACTATTACGACGAACTTCAAAAGAAACTCGGATGTTGACTGAAAATTCCATTGTTCTATCAATAGATTGTTAGAAGTATCCGGATCAAATCAACTTTAATCAAAAAAAGATGTACATGAAGAACCAAAATAAGAATCATCGCTCGAAAAAATGCGTTAACACCATAGCTACGAAAGAATTTAAAAAAAAAAAGAAAAATTGGATAAAAAGACTGAGACTTTCTCACGAAAATTTCTGAATCATCTTTTTTTTTTTTTTTTTAGCTGATTATTTATTCTCGAGTCATTAGAATTTAAAGTTTTTTTGACATCTGGAAGGGAAAAAAAAAAGAAATGTTGAAAAGTGGATACAGCTAAAGTTTACTTTATGAGCTCGTGGCTAGAAAGTAGATATTTCAGTCAGTCACATGTCCATGTCCTATTCTATTGAAAGTTTGTTGTATTGAAGAGGCGCTGATGTACGAAAATCTGTTGAAGAACAAAGTCCTCACGTTCTTTGTGGATGCGGTGAATGGTACTAGATCGAATGTCTACCACAACATCTAATCTTAGTTCAAAACTGCGAAAGAGACATATTGATTGTGTCAAAAGGAGTTTTGAGTTGGACAGAAATAATATGCAGCTAGATACGTTTAACAAATAAATTCTAGAAGACATTTATTCAATTCAGATAATGAATTGTTCTTGATTTTTTGTTCCCTATTGATAAGATTTCTGACTATCCTCGGTAGCTTGTATTGCTTGACAAATGTGTTACTTAATCCTTAAGTCAGAAATAGAATAAAAAATTCTCCAAATGATACTAGAGTAATAATACGTAGAAAACTTTGTTATACAAATTTTTTTATTGATATTTTGCTCTTCAATAAAATAACAAGAAATATCGGATCAATATGTTCACAAATCATGATTTTTTTTTTTTCTGTTGTTGATTGATTGGTTTTTTGCCATGGTAGCTAGTAGATGCGATGGTAAGCTCTCGCATGCTGATTTTTCGTAGACTCGTGCCACTAAAGAGCTGCTGTGCAGCGGAGCTGATGCATGTTAAATCTGTAGAAGCTTAAGAGTCACTCAGTTAGCATTTTTTGGAGATTTGGAAAGGGAGTTGTTAGTTCAAGTATCATCCTCGTCACTTGGCCAGGTTCAAGTGAGTCCGTCTCCAACAGTCCTCGTGTTGTATTTTGTTCGACGCTAGTAAGTGTCATTCATCAGTTATTGGTTTTATGAGTTGTAGGCAACTTAAAGGCTATTGTTCCCTTGCATACTATTTATTTATTTAAAAAATTTCAGAAATATACATTCAGCCTGGCTCTTTAACCGATCGTAATCAAACTAACATTTCCTTTTTCTGTTATATTGCTATATTATGCGAGATCTTATGTTATTTGATTGGGCTGTGAGAATATGAAACAACAAGGCTAATATCTCCTTTAAAAATATTCTTTTAAGCAATAAATATCAAACTTCATCTGTCATAAATATCAGGGTGCTAGTTTTTTTTTTTTTTTAATTGAATGCTTCATATATCTATTTCTGCCCGAACGATCCTTATCACCCAACCAAAATGTCTCATAATTTTGTGCTAGATTAGAAAGGACAAGGTCATTATATGAAGTAGCAACCCACTCTCATACCTCGTTACAGCAAATTTGGAGCTCCGACAGATTTAACAAAATAATAGCCCCACCTGTGCACACGGTGAGTCTTTAGGGTATCGGAATGAACACAGTGACTGAAGCATCGTCAACCAAGAGTCCGATACTAAAGAATATTCAGCTACCTCAATAGCAGTTGGTTTTTTAAGTTATTAACAAGTTTCTCTTTCAAAGGAGCAAAAAATAACATTGACAAGTGAAATTACGCACAAAAGTGATTGACATACCGCAAGAATGCTGGATCCCTTATGACCAAAGTAGAAACTGCATGTAATCCCTTGTATACATTTTTTAAAAATTACCGAATACGATCTGCATACCTTTAAAAAAACTCCTTATTAATTTCTCATAAGATGGGATATTTTGTATCATAAAACCATCACGTGTAGGCAGTTTACTGCAGAAGTCCAATGAATACAAAAAAAGGACCTTGGTGTCGCGTGGTTATGTCTCGTGGACTCCATGGTTAATGATATGGTTGCTGAAGCGGAGCTTCGAGTCAAGGCCCTATAGAAGTTCATCGAGGAATGACGGAAATCGCAGTATGTTAATTGAACTAATGTCAATACATTACGAAGCCATGCAATTTCATTGCCAATAGCCCTCGTGGTTCTGCTGTATTTATTTAAGCCAACCGAAAGAGGATGTGACATTCAAACATTAGAGGCATTTAATAACGTTACAGTCAGTTTCGTTTCTCTTGAGAAGATATTGTTTTTGAAAAAAAAAAAACTCCTCTTAGAGATAATTATAAATACAAAAGTACAATTTTCAATAGCCAATTTATTAAAAATTCTAAGAAAAAAATTACCACAGTTTCGTTTGGTAAAAAAATAGGGTACATACTATATCCAAGTTGAGTTATGGTTATAAACTTGGGTTAAGGGTTTTATCCAACGAAATAGCAGAATCTACTGTGTACATTAGATTGAACTGAGTTTTCCATCATGAAGTGGCGTGGATGCTTAAATAGAGGTCCCTGCTCATACTCATC
This sequence comes from Nephila pilipes, assembly GCA_019974015.1. Taxonomy (NCBI): domain Eukaryota; kingdom Metazoa; phylum Arthropoda; class Arachnida; order Araneae; family Nephilidae; genus Nephila; species Nephila pilipes. The sequence continues at coordinate 133,556 of BMAW01053966.1, forward strand.
TTTCTCTCATTTGATCTTGGTCCAAAATTAGTGAATATTTTATCAGTCCTTCAGCAATACGTAACT
>BMAW01053966.1:133646-145486 GCA_019974015.1 Nephila pilipes
TGCCTTTATCATTTATTACAACAAGGAAATAAGTATGCAATACAATCCAATAGATACCATGATTGATGTACATAAACTACTCAAACAATTGCAATAGAAAACTCAACAAAAAAAATCCAAAATCTTGAGAAAACTCGTTAAAAAGTCGATTAATTTTTTTAATTACAATGCACTTTGATGAAGAAAGATGAGGAAAGCTGATTTCGTTTTTCAGTAAAAAATAGTGATTTGTTAAATTATATTTTAAATTACTATTTATTTTTGCAATTTAAAACTTTTAACTACATTTCTGGTTTCGAAATTGCCAAATAGATGAATTCAAGAAAATATCAAATGATGTACTTATATGAAAGCATAGCAAAATGTTTTGACTTATTGTATCTACAGAAATAGACACTTGTTTTATCGTTTCAAAAGAAATCACAATAAAAGGAAAATATTATCAAGAATCTTGAATACAATTAAATACTTTTGATATAAACTTTTTTTATTATAATGATTTTATCATAATTATAAAATTCTGTACCCATAACACTTAAACATTTCTTTAAAAAAAATTCAGTTCTCACTTTAAACATCCCCCCTCTACTTTCACTGAATAAAGAACGACCCTTTTAAAATCAAAAACATCTTTATATCCATGCCGATTGTCACTAATCTCCTGCCTTGAAAACAAAGAAATAGTCAAGAAAACGAAAAGGAAAAAAGAAAAATTCCGTAGCCGTAAAAGAGATAAAGAGAGCATGTATTCTCTCTTTCTCTGCGCCTGCTTTGCTAGATGGAATCGGAAGAGAACGGATGTTTGGTCAAGGTGCCAAAGAAGGAGGCATTTCCGGCGACCTTCGACACGGTTTGCAGAAAATCTCTCCTTGACGTTAACGACGCCTTCGCTCTTCTTCTTTCTACGATGATCAGGTGCAATGGCCAAGACCGGTTCGATAAATCCGGCTAGCCATCTTTGAGTCACGTGATCGAGAAGCCGGTCCACTGTGCGGCTCTTGAGAAAAATTCCAGACATCAGATGCACGTCATTTGCGCCCCTGCTGTTAAATAAAAAGTAATTTCTGACGTCGTTTGGAAATAGCTCTATGTCTGGAAAGTTAATTTAGGCAAGTAAATTCAAACTTCATTACTGGAGCAAGTAATGTAAGCACGAGTAAGATGGATGGGAAAAAGCATGAAACTTTTTTGAATTGGTATAAGTATGAAATTCTGAGTTTCAGTCTTGGAAAAGGCATACTTCTTCCTTCCTCTTTAAATTTCTATTTTTATTGAAGAGATACATTTAAAAAATTCATTTTAGAAATAGAAAATCATCGCTAGAAACTTAATGATACGTAGCAATTAAATGTAATCACAAAATGTTGTACTTCATTTTAAAATTAATTTTTCGTAATTTTGTTTCATTTTTTTTTTTTTTTTGAATATTTAATAATATTAAGATGTAGAAAGAAGTAAAACCGATGTGTGCAAAGTTTGTAAAGACAGATTAATCACCAAACGTGCTAACTTTTTTAGAAAATAATAGAATAAACATAAAAATTAAAAGCAAAAAGATAAATTATTAAATTGAATATATTTCTAGAATTAAGCAATTATTACTGCCTTTTAATCAAAACAAGACAGTATTTACACACTTTTTTTGTGAAAAGTGGTCATTCACGATATTTGTCTTTAACAAACAGTAGCCTGTAGTGGCTAAAAAGCATTTCGCATACTATTTTAATGGATGATGAATTAGTAGAATACTCTTGAAAATACATATTCCTATATAAAATCCAGCATTTATAACATTGATTCGTGAAATTTCAGAAATAAATAAATCATTTTTGAAAATATTATTAAAAAATAAAATAACAAATTTTTAACAATGTTCTAAATAAACAGCTTAGAGATCTGTTTATTTGATTTTAAATTGACTTTAAAAGTTGTATTTTATTAATGAATGTGAAAATTAGAATTTACGTTTTTTTAAAAATCGACTGACACAAGGTACTGAAACACGCTCTAATATAACTCTAATCTCCCATATAATGATTATTACCTGATGTCGTTTACAGGAAAAAATGTCTACAAAATAACTTTTCCTGTATATTTAAGTTACTCAAGAGAAAGGTTTCAATAAATGGTGTAACAGTCCTGTCTTTGTAGTATTATATGAATGAATTAAACTTGTTTTTATGTCAGTAAGAAAGCACGAAGAAAAGTTGACTCTCATCCGCAAGAGTTGAAACATGAAAGGAAAAATGGCTTTTTTCAGATTTTTATAAAGGGGATGCAAAAAAATTTTAATTAAGGCCAATTAATTATTTGAAGATGGAAAAAACTTATAAAAGTTAAGCAGATTTTTTTCAATTTGAATAACGAAACAGCAGTCGAGACAATTTCAATTTCATAAAAACTATTTTATTTTACTGGAGGGAGACCATTTTCACTATGCGGGAATTATACTACTCCCCAGTTGGATCACAGATTATACAGTCATGAGTATAACAACTAAGAAGAGCGTTGCGCGTGTTTTGATTTTATGTATCAGGGAAATTTCTCTTTAAACGTCAGAGACCATGTAGGTCTGGATGGAGGATTCAAGGAATCTAGAAGTGCATAGCTTCAAGTCTGTACTGGGGATCATCCTACAGGTCTGGAGGCGTAGATCTGCTTATTCTGTGAATTCTTAAGAACGAGTGATAGCATAAATTAAAAGAAAAAAGGAATCGTATCAGAATCAGAATAAGCTCTATTTTTTAAAGGAGAGAATAGGAAAATTTAGGTAAATTAAATTATTGTGAGAAATTAATAGGAACTTTAATTCTCTTGTTAAATCATATATATGTATATATATATATATCTCTCTCTCTCTCTCTCTCTCTCTCACACACACACACACACATACACACGCACGCACATGCACACGCCCACGCCCACGCCCACGCCCCCATATATATATATATATATATATATATATATGCAGAAAAAGATTCAGAATTTCCGGAAATGGTTAAATAATTATTGAATTATACCATTAAATACTAGAATTAAAGCAAACGATAAAATATTGAGGTGGACCATAATATTATTTTAAGTTATTGCGATTGACATAAAAGATAAATTAATAAATTGAATAAATTTTAAGCTAAGTATACTTATTACTACCGTATAATGAAAACAAGTCGTATACATTTCACTCTTTACTTTGAAAAGTGGTCAGGTGACCAATTTATAAAATACCAAATACAATAACCTCTTCGATGGCTAAATGATGAGAAATTTTCAAATATTAATTAAAACAGTATCTCATTTGTAAGTGAAGCTTTAATAAAATTGAAGTAAATTTATGAGATTCTTAAAAATTATTTGGAGACTGTGCACTTTTTGTTGATTTTCATAAGAAGAGAAAAGTGTAAAATTATTTCACTGTGATGAAAATTTATAAGATATGATGTATTTGATGAAACAATTTACACTAGTTTACGTGGAAAATGCATTTTTAGAACTGATTCTTTAGCACTGAAACAGAACAAAATACTATATTTACATCTTAATGGAATTCAGTAAATTTTAGCTAGAGTGAATTTTTCTGGAACAAGAGAAGGAACAGAGATGTAAAATTATCACAAATTTTACTACTAAAATTTATATAATAATTACTTTAATGATAATTTTATTAAAATAAAGTTATGTGAATCCGTATATTTATAATAAATGTATATTAATATCCGAAATTGTGTTTATAAGAGTAGTATAAAAATTGACATGTTTATTTTTATTAATACAAGAATAATTTCCAAGCATCAGTATTAATAGAAATTTCATTTTATAACTATTTTGCATGGATTCCTCTTAATTCATTTAAATAGTTCAGTAAATAAGTCAAAATTTTACTTCATAAATTCTGAGATAAATTTTCTCTTAATAATGCTACTTTAAAAATTTAGAAGATAAGAGTATGTATTGCTATCGGTTCGTATTTTTTTCTGCAGTTTTTGCTGTGTTACGAACCTGCGATGACGCTTCCTGTAAGGTTAGTCTTACGAAGGAAAAGAGACATTTACAGAGATTTCGTTCAACACCAAAGAAAATTTCAGCGGAGATTCTCTCTCCGATTTTAGTGATGGATTTAGTGACTTCACAAGGAGCTGCGATTTTGGCGATAAAATGAAGATCCTTAAGATGTTGGAATCTTGGTGATATCTCGATTAAGGGGAAAGTTATGGACTTTTCCTGAATTTTCGCTGTGACGTCTTAGTTGGCCGTAACAGCTATAAATGCTAGGAGATGTAAAGATGGAGCAAATCGGTTAAGAATTGGCCGAGTGAGGTTGTTGTTGGCATGACCAAGTCAATCTACCAGGAAGTATCTTGTATCTGCCAGGGAATCCATAGGGACTGCGGGGAGCAGTCGGAATCTGTGCAGAGAATTACTTCAGAGATTTGACCGTAGTGCAGCTAGTAACATGATGAGCTAAACGTTATTGAAAGCTCTGATACTGTTATTATAAGTGCTGCCTTGTATCTATGTTGCTGATCTATGCAAGGGTATATTTGTTCTTGTTGTATCGCTAATCTGTGTCTTCTGATTGTGCAGTTAATCTGTCGAAGTTTTGATCTGTATTCTGACGAATCCAGATCTCTTCGATAATCACAACCGGGAGTAAAATAATGACGACAATTCGTCTTGGAGCCGATCAAATTTTGATTTGGCTGCAAATGGCTGCCAAATCAAAACTTATCGATGAATCAGTATCACATTTGTTTCGACACCATTTAACAGATGGAAGCGCACAACATCAACAAAAACTTGTCTTAGAAACGCCATCTGTCTTAAAACAGGTATTTTTTTTTTTTTAAAAAAAAACTATCCTTACTCAGTCAAAGCAAATTTCACTACAAGTTAGTACAGAAAATTTTTAAGTGTCTAAGTAGAATTACAGAAAAATTACCTTATGTCCTCGAAATGAATTACAAGTGAGAAAAATATTGCGTTGAATATCTATTAAGGTTCTACATTTCCATAATGATTGAAAAGCATATTACGGTTATAAATTATTTTTAATCATTACTGTATGTTTTGAATATATATATATATATATATATATATATATATATATATATATATTGGTAATGATAAATATACATCTAGGGGAAAAAATAGCTTAAAAATTTTAAACTTTTCAAAATAACAATGGAATAATTGAAATAATTTAAATAAAAACATTTGTCTTTGTTAGTTATAGCTACTTATTGCTTCATTAAAAATATTTTTTAATGTCAAAAAATGACTAGTTTAGAAACTGCAAATTTCTTAAAATTGGTTTCATCAAGTACATGTGAAATCGAAGCAAATCGATTTAGTCAGATTTGACTTCACTTTGAGGTGTGTTACTGTAATTTAATGAGACGGATGTGAGAATCTAATTTCAAACATTTTTTTTCTGATGCACAAACTAGTATGCGAGATATTGGCTTTTTAGACGAAATTTTCCAGAAAAACAACTTTAACTTTGGCTTCCATGACGTCATTACAGATCGAGAATTTTTTAAAACCTTGTTACGTCACACCGGAATGTTGGAAAATGGCAGTTTCTGACAATCACCCCTGAATCAAATCAAGCGGCCAATCACTACGCATGGTTACATTCCCACCTCGAAAACTTTACGAAGTGCGTGAGGCTTTCCTTTATTTATTTTTTTGGTTTTTATTTTCGTCTTCGATTGGCTGATTGACTGAAAATGAAATTTACAGCTACATTGCCGCCATTTCTTACCACATGAATTTTTTCAGTTCATTGTTAAATCAAGGCTCTGAATTTTGGTAATTAGTAATGTTTCCGTTGAAACAATGCATACATTTATGATTTGTAACTGAATTCTAATCTTGATTGCTAAGCTAAGGAAGTATAAATATATTAGTAGTTTTTACTATTTTTATACATAGAATTAATTACCAGGAAACTTTCACTTTTTTCAGCTTTCTTAGGATATATTTGGTAAATTTTCAGAACTTTGGAAATAACTTTAATGAATTACAAACATCAGAATTATTTCAGAATCAACTTTTTTTTCCTGATTAATAACCTTCCTTTAAGAATTTTCTGGAGAATTTTGGGACATATTATAATGCAAATAATGAAGGTGTACTTTATAACTTAGTAAGGAATTATTGTTATTGATTGAGTAGCGATTACATGTATGTACTTTTTGGACCACTTTAAATATTTTAAATTATTTTATTCGACTTCTTGATGACATTTAAAACTATTTTTTTCCAATTCTTAAAACCATTTTAAATTATATTACTCCATTTATAGGTCCTTTATTGCATCTTTTTAGATATTTAATATCTGGTCCCTGTTTATAACATTTATGATCAATAGAATCATTAATATATGCTCAATATTGGCAAACTGAGCAACATTAGCTTATTTGTATTAAATTATGGTGAAATCAGTTTTCATAATTTATTATTTGATTCTTAATGGAAATGAATAATAAAGCAGATCAGCATATTAAAAGAATTAATTTAATTACATTTAATTTGATTTTTCTTGTCATTCAGCTAAATGATCTCTGAAATTAATGAAATGTTTTAAAAACGAACATAGTTCTCTTGGAATTTGGGAGTACTTAAAAAAGGTAGATTATTTTGTTCCCTTTTGCAAGTAGGTGATACTATTTAATCTGAAATTAGTAGGTTTATTTATTGATTTATTTACGTAAAATGTAATAAAGATAAAATAATATGATTTTTCAAAAATATACTTTCGTAAGAACTGAACTGATTAATGATTATAAATAATGATTTAAGTAATGTAATTAACTTAACGTATTATTTTATTTTAAGTAATGCAACATTAAAATTAAATAAAAATGAAAATGATTATTCAATGCATTTGAAGCAACACCTATATTTTTTTTTATCTCACACATAAAAAAAAAAAAACCTTGCTTTTAGAATTAAATTATAAACAAAATTTTCTGTTTATATTTTGACTCAAATGTTTTGGTGGACCAAAATGGCGGGTATAGGTATGATTTTGAAGTTTGGTTACTTTCACGCACTTGTAACTGTGTTCCGAAACTCCATTTTTTGCTCAAATGAAATAAAGTGACAGTTTTTTCCAGCCTAATCTTTTTTATGATGAAATCAGCAAATTTACTGATATGATTTTTTCCCGTTTTTATTGCGAAAATGATTGGGTAGTATGAAATGACTTTAAAAGTGCCTAGTGGCTATTTAGGTTATTAACGTTCAATTTATCTAAATTGATTTAAACTTTCCTGGCCAATTTTAATTTGAAACTTTTTTTTTTTTACAAACACAAATTATTTTACTTCTAGTAACTTCTGGAGAAGAAAATTGAGACGGAAAATTACACTTATGCACCCTCAAGAAACAGGAAAAGAAGATAGAATAATCTGTAGCTCTCATGGGAAAAAAACTACTTTGCCAATATGTTAAGCTAGTCCTCATAAATTTTATTTGAAATGATGATGTTACGTTTTTAGGAATAAAAAAAAATTCAAATGGTCCAAATTAATCATATTTGAATTCTGAAACAGTATTTCAAAAAACGTAGCAGAACAAATTAAATTGATAGGAGAGCTTAAAACTGTTCACTAAAACAAAATGGAGTACTTATTAACTAAATGAGTTAATAGAACAATCTGAATAGATTTAATATCATTAGAATTTCAATGCATTGCTGCTGTTAAATATATTTTATAGGAAATCAAGTTCTAAGAACGAGCAATTCTTCAAAATATCCTAATGTCGTTTATAAATATGTACAATATTAACTGATTTAAAAATATAATTCAGATATCCTAGATTCCAAAAAAAAAAAAGTAACTTTTTCAACTATCAAAAAAGAATTCTAATTTTATTATTACTTACTATTAGCACTTGATTAAACCAACTACACTAATTACATTGCTAAGATGTTAAATAAGCTAAAGATAGTTCAGATATATACAGGGTGTTCCGAAATTCATGGGCAAAAATTTAAGGAGTGATAAAAAATAGCTAAAGAAGTAATTTTCACCATACAATGCACAAGTGGAGAGCAAGTGGTGCACCTCTAGATGGCGCTGTAATGCTGCCATGCATTCTAAAATCCTTGATAGAAATGACGATGAGTTAGAAAACTCGCGCTTTATACTTTCTATAATAGCGTCGTCTAGTGGTTCATCACTTAATCTCCATCTTTGTATTGTGTGGTGAAAATTGCTTGTTCAAATTCAAATGTTTTCTGCCACCCCTTAAATTTTTGCCAATGAGTTTCGGATATACATATATATATGTGTGTGTGTGTATGTATAAAGTTAGCAGTTGCTCCACTGTAGAACTTCTTGCCAAATTATCTTCATTTATCGAATAAAATATCGAGATACAGGGAGCTTCCTCATCATATATCAAAAAAAATTTACAGAGATAGGCACAAGTAATCTCAATGGACAAAAAAAAAAAAAAAAAAAAAAATGTTTGACCAACACGAAGAGATTATACGGAAATGAAAATGCTATACAGAGAGAGACATTATCATTCCTTAATTTAAATTTGAGGTGCCAAAGTAGAAAAGGCAACATAAAAGGGCAAAAAAGTATCGTTGACGGATCGCTTTAGTGTAAGAGTGTTTCAACTAACATCCAAAAATTCCGACTATCGAATGAAATGGTCCTCTATACCGCAACTCCCTGTTGTTGAACAGTGTGAGGGATGATAACCCGATTAGTATCTTAATTTTACCTTTGACTTCTCCAAACATATCTGCATTGTTCTCCGAAACTAAATATGAAAAAAAAAAAAAAAAAAAAAAAAAACCAATTCTACTAAATTCAGTGAGATTCAAGGTCGAATATGCTTGGAAATACATAAACAGTCAAAATGAGCAAACGAATTAAATTTAAATGGAAAACATTTCCATGGATCAAGATTTAACTTTTTTGCATATCACCATGATATTAGACTGTGATATTCTAAAGCTCCAGTTACTGATTAAAGTGCCGCTAAAATTCGATCGTTTGCATGTTTAACTGAAAGGTATTTACATATGAAATTTCATTACAATCAATGCATTTCTGGTTAATTTTCATAAATATGTACTGGTTAATTTTCCACACATGTATATAAAAACAATTTTTTTAAATAACTTGAAGCACAAAATAACAATAATATCTTATTTAAATTAATTAAAATGCAGCCATCCTGAAGAAAGCTAAAAATTAGCAAATTGCATATAGCAATAAATTTAAGCTTTCTCTTTTTTCATATTATTAGAAGTAACCTTCATTCAAGCCCGCAAACAATAAAGTAATTTAAAATAAATTCCCGATTTGTAAAATCTTTTTTTTTGGATTAAAAACGAACATCGTATAAATAAATAAAAATCGTTTAATAACACAGAACACTCGAAAGAGTTCTGAAATGAAGTGAGGACTTTATGGTGTTATGGTCAGATAAGTTTTATATCTGTAAACACGAAGAAATGAAAAACGCTCTTTCTTTCCTTTATTTTCTCGGAATGTTCCATTTCCTTTCATTTCGATTTTCCTTTTTCCTTCTTTTTCAGTTTTTCTTTCTTTTTTGCGGCAGACGATTTTCTTTCCTGCTGTGGAGACGTCAAGCTTTCGGCATGGGATATAAAATTCAACAGCGAAAGAGATTTGAAAATTGAATATGTTTTCAGCAGTTCTTCTAGATTTTATGATCGATTTGTGAAATCCCGTTCGGTCGTCTATTCCACGAGTATTCTTTTAACATTCTTCTTTCTATTTGGAAGAGGTTAGATGGCAGTACGGTGGCTAAGAATGCCGAGTATTTGTTCTTTTATTTTCATTCGAAAAGAATTAGGTTATTCGCTCGCTATATTACAGACCATAAAAGACGATTGAGAGGAGAAGTTATGAAATATTATTTCTATCTGTACTACATACTCTTATATCATTATTTTTGAGATTAGATTTGTAGATAGCTTTTAGAACTTACTTGGGATTGAAATGCCTTTTTTTTTTGAAGAGAATATAATTCAAAAAAAGGTACACCTGAACTTCAGAAATACATATTAAAGTTTTTGTTCCCTAAAGGAATGTTTTGTTAAGCTCCATTATATTTAAAATTATTTAGTTTCTGCAGTAAAAATGGTTGGAAAACTGTATACATGGTAAATTACAATTTATTTAACGTAAAAATATAACATTCTTATGGTATATTTTAGCTGAATAAAATAATATTTTCCATTAAGATGAATTCTTTCACATGCTTTTCATTTGCTTAGATTTATATTATTGATCCATAAAATTGATTAACATAACAGTTCTTAAAGCCATCTATATCAGTATGCTTCGTTCAGTTACGTATTGCTCCTATTGCAAAACTTATCTGATATTCAGAAAAAAACTATTTATGTTAAATTTAAGAGTGACGGTTTTTGAAATACAAATAATAATGCTTAGTATTCATAAGTGAATCACATTTTCTTTTCTTTCTTCAGTTGTACAACTCATTTTTTTTAACATACTGACGTTTAATGTATATTTTCATATACCAATCCAAGTGACCAGACCAAGTGTTCACATTCTACTCTCTTTTACCGTTTTCCACACCTTTGTCGCATCGGGAATATTTTGTTGAGTTAATGCTCTTGAAAACAATTCAATATTTTCTCAATTTCTTGGTGTAACAATGTTGTAAAGGTAAAAATTTCTTATTTTGAAATACGATTCTGAAATTCAAATTTTCTTTTAGAAGATTTATAAGTGTCGGATTAAAACTATTTAATTATTTTTGTGTGTAAGCTTTTGCGATTCACCACTTATTGTGACCATACTTATATTTATTTTGTTCCTGCTATCAATTATAATTCAACTAACTGAACATCAAAGCTGATAATAGATTTAAGAGATGATATAGGTAAATTCCAAACCACACTACCTCATGTAAATATCAATGTACCCACAAAATAAATGCAACATAAATTTAAAGTACCAGGATGAGCCTTATGTCATTACAGACCTTGGGAACTGTGTTGTATGGGTTAAAACTATGAGATATGTTCTTCTTCACCCATAAAGCAGAAGGAGTTGCGAGAAGAAAAATTTTCTCCTTCGTTTTCTTAATATTTTGTAATGTGTTTTCTCGCTGTGTTTCCTTTAACTAAACTTAAAGGTTTTTCTATGACATTATTTATTTCAAAACCTGAACAGCAAATCAATTATATGTATATATAAATTGAAGTGGAAAAGAATATGAAAGATGACAGTTCGAAAAATACGGACAGTGAAATCAGACTTGTACTGCAAGGAGTTAGAAGTTAAGATGCTTTCATGCGCCACATTGACTGATAGGTTATTCGGTCGTTGGGTTGCTGAGATTAGACAAAGTATAATTGTTCCGCTCGGATCCAGTTTTGAGTTATAAGAATAAAATTTTCATAATCTTTAGTTCGAGTTTTCTGCTTCATCATTTACCAATACCAATATTTTTGGTTATATTTGATAAGATAAATATAGCAAAGATTTGATTGCCTGATTATTCAGTTGACTCTTTACTAGTAACTGAACTTTTATTGAGTTGTGATGGCTGAAATAAGTTGTAACTGAGGCCTCACGGCCTTTACTGAAGTAACATTTTCAGTAATCAATATTATATCAAAAAAGCAAATGAAATATAATTTTTTACTCTATCTTCACATGTGAAACACATATGACGTAATTTTTAAAAAGAAAAGGAGGAAGGTGTTTTTACTTCTCATTTGTGTAATATGCATGATATATCTTTCTGATAAAAGTTTTAATGTTTTGCGTCACTTTTCCTCAATAAGCTGCCACAAATGCATAGTATCG
>BMAW01053966.1:146974-160910 GCA_019974015.1 Nephila pilipes
CCAGTATAAATTCTAATACATAGATAGAGTTCATATAACCTCTCCTTTATCTAACTCTTCCTTCGTCTCAAATTGCATTTGAAAACTTAAATTCTAAGCATAGATATATCAACTTTAAATCAAGTTAAATGTCTACTGGTTATCAATCCAATTATTTATTTATTAATATGTGCTAAGATATTGTCGGTTTGAGAAAATAGAGTAAATAACAATGCGTGGGCATAAAATAAAAGATACTTGATGTTAGGTTCGAAATGTTGACATTATAATACATTATGAATATCATAATTATATTTAGTTTGCCTAAGGTATTTTTACATTGCTAAGATATATTTAATTTAATATTTTATCGTCTGCCTTTAATATCCTAACAGAATGGTACTGTCTACTTTAATAATTTATCGTTTACTAATATTTTAATATTTCATTTAATAATTGATTGTATGCCAGCATCGTCTGTTTTTCGTCTGCAACGTTTTCGTACTTTCGAATGTTTTGTTAATGAAAATAAAAATACATTAAGAATTCGAAGAAAGTATTTTCTTTTCTTGATAGTAATAGTTTCTGTGGGTAAGGGGCTCTGAAGTACGCTTACATTACGATAATTAATATTCATTTTGAATAATTTTACTTTTTCTAGAACTCAATAAAAATATATTAGCACATATTAAAATGAAATTTGCCAAGCCAATACGAATTTTTTTAAATATGAGTACGGAAAACTCTGTAACAGTTCGCGGGCTCTTAACACGTTTACTAATAAGTTTTACGAAAATATTAAAAATCATGTTCATCTCGATACTCAGATCCGAGCAAATGTTACTTCATCATTTCATTACATTACTTAGTCCAACTAATTTGTCTAGATCATGTTTCATTTGATTGGGTAGATCTTTTATTTTCATAATTTTATGTCCTCTAGCTAATTTATAGAAGAACGCGGATAGCCCATCTTTACAAGTTCCTTGGATCCATAAGCAATCAGTTGTGGAATAATAATAACATTGAAATGAGAAAATTAATTTTCCGCTTTTTTTTTATCACGAACGATTGCCGAATTGGAGTCTATACAGAGTTAATGTAATAATGCCATTTATTGAAATTCTAGTATTATCTAATAACTTATGTCTGAGTAAAATAGAATAAGTTTTTGATACTAATTTGATGTCTCTGTTTTGTTTGGCAATTAATATTTACACTTAATAATTTTAAGAATTTCCCTATTCCATTTCAAAACTATTTAATTAAATAAATGAATATAGTGTTGGTAACTGTGAAATTTCTGTATGCAATAAAGAATTTTACTTCAGTAAAGTATGCCTAATTCAGCCAAAAACTTTGTTAATTCTATAAGCTTGAAACTAATATTTGATACAATGACATGCTGGCAACCCATTTCGTAATATCTTTGAATTTATTTTTTGGTGATCACCTTTGTACAAAGTGACCATGATTGTAATAAAAAGCTTATTAAATCATTCAAACGTTTGAGGGATTGCAACGTGTTAGTATATATTTAAATGCTGTATGCCTAACAAGCATATTTATTTAATATGATTTGTATATTAACAACGTAGCGATGTGAGCATAATTTAGCACAATAACTTAAATTTTGAATGTTGAATCAGTAATTTCTTAGTAATTTAATAAAAAGAAATAAATGTATATTCTTTGCTCCAGTTTGGTGCAAAATAAAATGTTTTTAAATGACTGGTCATAATTAAAAGCTTTAAATTCAAGCACGTGTGCAATTAAGTTCATTACACTCAGAATATGATGTAAGCCATGAATTCTCAAACCTCTGCTAGAGGGCACCAATGTGCCCCCTGACTGTTTTACGAGAACCAGCAGCTGTGCGACCTTGATAAAAACTAGTTAAGCTTCCAATAAAGTGAAATTTATTATGGTATGGTATGTAAATTTTTTATAGTTAGAAATCAAATAGAGAAATATAAGCATATTTATTTAAAAAATGTTGTTTTAATGTTTATCCTTTTAATTAGGCTTACCAAACATTCCAGTTTGACTAGGATCATCTAAGTTTCAAAGAATGGTCACGGTGATCTGGCTAGTTTATCCTTTTGTACAAGCTATTTGTTAAAATTTTAAAAAATAGGCGCATTAAAATATTTTAATACCTATACTTGAGCTACTGTAATGTATGCCATTGTCAATAGATGATGCCATATGCCGAGTGTAATTAGTTAACTTCTATCTGTATTATTTATTATACATAAGAATACAAGAAGAATTTTTATAACTTAAAATTACGTATTTAAAATATTTTTTTTTGTTTATTATATATCTTACTACTATGTCAACCCTTAAATTTACCTAGAAAAAATAAATATGCTCTTCCCCCGCACCCATAGGTATTCTAATATGTGCTATAAGGTACTAAAAGGTTAGGTATCCCTGATCTATGCGATCGAATTAGTCAATTCCACAATGATGCTAACATTTTTCACAACAATTGCTGAAATTCGAACTTCAAGATGCATTTCAATTTCTTTCGCTTTATTGTCTAAACTACACCAAATTTCATAAAATAATACCTTTGAGAAAGTTATATTACTTTTAGGGGGAAAATATAATGGTTTAAAGGAAATATTTTAAAAAATGCCTTAAATCCATTTGCAAGGGGCTGTAAAATATCTGGGAATCATTTTAGAACATAAAAACAACCATTGGTTTGAGATTTGTAAACATTTTTCTTGTCTTAATCTTACAAACAATTATCTGGGTATATTTTTACAGAGATCATAAACCTTGTGATTCATAGTTGTTCCCACGGTTATAAAACAAGTGGTTTTAATTTTTGATTATCTCTTTTGGACACTGATTGAAGATTGATTTGATTCTACTCATGAAAGACCCGAAGATGGTCATTGAATTGTCAACCTTAAGAAGTATGAATCACAATTTCAGGAGTAATTGGGGCTTTCTCCCTCTTTGTGGTTACCCTCCATCCATATTGGTTAAATATTTAAATAAGAAGTTCGCCAAGAATTTTACACTTTCCTACATCCACATTACACATTAACACACTGACACGGACACACTCACACAGACAAATTGCACTCGCGAGTCATACACAAAACACTAACAATCCTGTACACTAATTTACTTCAAATATTGGGACACCACTGTCATCTTACTCCAGATATGTTAAATTAAGTTAGGAGAGCTTTAATCCTGTTTGTTTCAATACATTTAATGAGTGAATCAAACGAGAGCCTTTCATATGAGTCGTTGATCTTAATTCTAATTCTCTATTCTTATTCATAATCGGAACCTCTTCTACCAATATACGATCGCTTCTTTCAGCCTGGTTAGTTAATTAATAACGTGTAGACCTCAAAATTATTAGTTTAAAATAAATCTAATTCAGATAAGAGGTTTTGCATCACTTGTTTTTCCAAACTCTCTCTTGGTGATAAAGGATGTCATATATGTTTTTCGTACCATTTACTTTTCCTGTATCTTTGAATGTCTTGTACCATCCAAGATATATGATTAAAACTTATATATAAGCCCTCAAGCAGTCTTTGGTATTTGAAAATTTTTGGAAACAAAGTTTTCCACTTTTAACGCAGAATTTAATTGTATAATGAGGCTAAATATTAGCCTGTGAAAAAGCATACCAACAGAAAGCTATTATATTATCACAGGCAAAAATACCCATTTTGTCTAATGTAATAAAGGATCACATTTGTGAAAAGGATACCAGTACATACAATCTTATTTCATTAGGGATCAAACCCTATAATCTATTTCGTGCAGCACAGAAAATGTGATTTCTTTTGGATCATTTTTTAAAAATAATGTCAAAGTGTAAGATCAGCACAATAGAAAAAATACGTTGAACCTATTAAATCCCCACCCCATATCCTGTTTTTATATATCGCGACATATAACAAAAAAGTTAAATATTTATGTTAATAATTTTTTTGGCATTTCATTTAAAGAAATATTTCATTTGTTATTCATTTTTTTTCCTCTCAGAGATATAGGCAGAATTACCTTTTCATCTACATTTAGGCATTTACTTTTCTTTTCAAGAAAAAATATATCAACTTTCAACAAAAATTTAATTCTTTTTTGAAATTTCTAAAAAATATTGTAACTGCATTGTATTTTTTCAATAACCACTTGTAATAGTGAAAAGAAAACAACTGTTTATCATTTTTTTAATCCTAGAAATATATTTCCTTTGGTAGGGTTAATTTTTTAACAAAAGAATTCACAGAAATGATTACTACGCTTTGATAGTAATCATTTGCTTTTCCACAAATTACTGTAAAATAATATTAAATCTAAAGAAATTTATAAGCTGAAGTAACAACTTTATAATAAATTTACTATTCTTTTCAGAATTACAAAATACCAAAATGTTTTTGTTAAGGTAATAACTTCCAGATGATTAGATGGAAACTGAATTTCAGTTTAACCTAACTATTATGGTCCAAGAAATAAGTTTAAAATACCAAAAAGTAAATTAAATGACTAAAACTGTTCTTAAAATCTCCAAGAGGTAACATAAAACAGTCCTCAAAACTAAAAATGAGTTAAAGAGAAAAAAATGATAAACTGATAAAAAAAAGATTTCAAAATATGATTTAGATCCTGTTTGTGCTAAAATGTATACCGATGATTTATGTGTTAGTTAGCAAATTTAAAATGATAATTAAAAATAATGTATCATTCATAAACGCAGATTTGCATATAAAACAATCAAAATTCATTGTCTTAACTTGTTTGGAAATACAGGGTAACCCAAAATGAAAAAAGAAAAAACCCAATTTCAAAATGTTATATTTTCTTAAATAAACGACGCATGATGATAGTAATACATGAATGCAAAGGAAAAGTATGGAATTTCGTTTACACGTGATTGATATTACTTCCTTTAGTTAAACGTTTAATGTTAGTTCGGTATGTAAATTTCTGCCAAACACGTTGTAAAGTGTCAGTGGTAGTTGATTGTACAGCAACAGAAATCCGTTGGTTAAGTTCGCAAAATTTTGTTAGCAATTATAGCGCTTACTTTATCTTTTATAATCCTCAAAGGAAGAAATCACTTGGCACCATATCGAGTCACTGAAGTGACCAATTGTGTAACATCTAATCATCAAGGTGGTTCACTGAGTCCCACCTATCCGACTATGAGGTAGTTCCACAAAAGCTTCTATAACAGCTTCCATGAAATAGTTTCATGAAGAACATACGAGGGATCCTATCTGTTGTTCGCAATATAAAACTCACATTTTCCCTTTGTATTCATGTATTACTTACCATTCTGGGTCATTTATTTTTGAAAGTTTGAAATTTTGGAATTGGATTATTCATTCCGAATAACCCTGTATTTCGAGGCATCTACGTCTTGTAGTACTGAAGTGACTTACCTTCTTGCACGGTAGAGGCAACCGTGAGTACGTCGTCCCTAATCCACGAAGTCACTGTGACGTAGTCTTTCACGAAACTTGGTACATGGCATGTGAGCACAGCCGTATTACCCCGGATCACGTACTCGTCGTACACTTGCACCTCGTAGTACTGTTTCACCACTGCAACACAAAAATAAAATTGCTTTAATGTTTGTCACCGAAAGAACAAAGAGAGATCTCCTAAATTAGAACCCAATTTCATACTACGCATTAAAAATTCATAAAAAAAACGACAAAACATTTGTTCCATTCAAGAAATAAATCTGCATGCTTGTGACTTGCCTTTGTTACTCGTATAACATTCAATTTCAGATAAATTTTTTGTATTCTTTGAAAACTCTATAGCGGTGTTTTCACGTGATTGAGTGTGAGGGATGGTGAAGTTTAATGGCTCAAGAGCCAGATGTAGCTATGTTGTGCCAAACAAGGTGTGTGATACAGACTTTTCAAAATTTGGAAAAAGGATAATTAGTTGAGACAAGAAGGGTTGAAAATAGAAAAGAATCACCAGGGTATTCCGGGGGCGTGCCACTCTTGTTTACCAAGTATAGAAAACTCCGTGGGAAAGAAAAAGATCACTAGGGTGCCTCTAGTACGTGATGCTCGCACTTGCCAGAAGAATGTAAGCCCTTAAGAGCAATGAGGTTTCAATAAACCTAACATTTTATTTAACATTTCATATGTTAATTGATTTGAGAACCTCTTCTTGAGAATTAACTGTGACCTATGTAAAATAAAAATAGAAATTTTGGAGTGGAGTAAATAAATTGATGGTATAATGTTTATCAACAGCGAAATGTTTAATAAGAGGGTTAGCAAAACAATTGAAAGGTTTGATTCAACGATTAGTGTGAAGTGATCATTAGTGAAGGGACAGTTCGTCAGGTCTAGTTTACACGTTTATAGTACAGATTCGGATCTGGTTAGTCAGTGGTAAGATAAAGAGAGAGAGAGAGAGAGAGAGAGAAAGAGAGAGAGTAGTATTTTATAATATTCATTTTTTGTGATGAACAGGTGAGGGTTTGCTTCAACATCACGATAAATATCTTGATTTTGGATTACTCTATCAGCAAAAACAAAAGGTTATATAAGAACTTGATTCTGTGATTATTTAGACTTGATAGCAATACAGGAACGTCATAATTTTATTAAACAAATGTAGTACACGCATCTTTAGATTAGATCTGTTGAAATTAAGTCTAACAAAATGATTATTACTAAGTGACTACATATGCACTTCATTCAATCACCCGAGCAGATGAATATGAAAATAGAATTGCCTTTTGTATATACAATGTATATTTTATTGCCTTATTATTATATTTTTTTTTCTTTACTTTGAACATTATTTTATATAAAATCTTTTGTTCTTACCTATCAATTATAAAGGAGGAAGGTGGGTGTAATAAATTGGGGTATTAGGTAGATAAAAGCCTGAATTTGTAAATTTAATAGTTGTATATCCATATTTGCAAATCTAATAGACTGAATTAAAAATATGTTATTTAGTGATGTATGTATAACACAATTTTCGATATATATATACAAAGGTGGTTCAAAAAATTAATGTATTTGAAGACAGATGGTATCATTAAGATTTATTGTTGTTACCATTGGATGCTGCCATCTGTTAAATGGAGCCGAAATAAATTTCTCTTTGATTCATGAATTAATTTTGATTTGGATATCATTTACTGTCGAATTAAAATTTGTTTGCAGCAGCAGCGAATTGTCAACGTCATTTTGCGTTTAATTGTCATCGTCTATTAGATCCGGATTTGAAATTATACAATGGAAATCAAGCAACAATCGAAACAACAGGTTGCTTCGTGTGAATCTGATCCAAAGAAGGCGAGGATGATCTCATTGACCGAAAAGTTATGATGAAGAATTATCGAAAGCGTCATAGTCACGAATATGAGTAACAAGGATTTAGACAGCGGTCTAGTGAGTCATGATGTTTACTAAAAGCAGACAATTTTCGATGCTACGAGCGTACCCTCTTGGTTTTTCTAACTTCCTTTTTTGTACTTATTATACGACTCTCGTGTATATATATATATATATATATATATACACGAGAGTAAATGCTATTTAGACGTAATTTTAAATTATACAAAATGATACGATAATCCAAATAATAACCACAAAAACAAATTTAATATTTTTATTAAAACTAAAAAAAACTTAAATACTACAGATTTAATTGAATAAATCAGTAGAATAACAAAATATTCACAAAAACATAAAACTTTTATGTTTTTTTAAAGAAATTTTATGAATGTACAACCAAAGGAGATATAAAATCTTCACGAAACTAAATTATTTTTATTAGAACATGGAGCGCTTACTCTACATATCATATTAAAGACCGTTTTATATACCAATAGTTTAGCTCAGAACTAACACCATTCTAGAATCACACAAAGATTACTAGCGATGTTCGTAATTTTGAAATATGGTCAAATGAGAAGGAAGATACTGAGCATTTCCTCCTCTCACTTAAGGTCACAACTAAAGGTTAAAACCTCAGTTCCAATTCAGATGTTGCATTCCCAAATTTTCTGCAAGAGGGATCCTTAATGGAAACATAACTCAAGTTCATGTCTAGAACTTCGTTGTCAACAGTCTCGCTTATTTGCAATATTTACTGATTCTATTTACAGACGATAAATAGAGTTCTAAGGATAGAATCATATTTAATAATTAAGACGCTTTTCTTTCACTGGAAAATATAATTTTTCTGTGTTGTAATTCTTTATACGTATGAGTGATGATTCCCCCTCTCCTCGTTTATTGCGATTATTTTACGTGTATGGATTTTATTTCTATGATTGTGATTTCTTTAATTTTATCTGTAATTTTATTGAAAATTCTACCTGTAAAATGTCTCTAAAATTAGTATACAGGATTTATTTTTCTGACTCACTCTTATATCAGAAATCATTTATTTTCTATAAAAATAGACACACGTGACTACTTCGCCAAACTGAAGCATATGAGTATATATTAGATATATTATCGAATTCAAGTTACACGTATGCTACTTGCATATCTTTTTAATTAACTGTTACATAAAAATTTTAAATTAAGTAAATAAGACTGTGTTTAAAAAATAGAGTTTATTATTTTATTATTATAACGTGAGAAATAACGGAAAATATCATTTTATTATTCGATATCCTCTCTGTAAAGTATTTTTAAGTAAATATAATTAACATAAAATATTCTTTCAATATTAATATTACGTGATCAATTATAAATTAAATTGTTTAAATAGAAAAAAAAATGATACATAGTTAGGCAGTTTACGAGGTCTAGTTATGAAATAACAGCTTCATAAATGTAAAAAAAAAAAAAAAAAACCCTGTTATCTATATTTTATATTTTTTGTAAATAAAAATCTTTGAGCATCTTTGTCTGAATCTTTGACATCGTATTAAAGCACTCCAATATAATTTATATTCTAAATATCAAAGCTTTATTTATATACGCACACAAACCACTATATTTCATTAGATTATAAAAATTGTTTACATTAATTAATAAATATAATTTTAATAAATAATATATTTTTATGATTATGAAACTCGGTTTAGATACTTTAAGAAAAATTTTTAATTAAAAACTTTGCAATCAGATGGTGACTTAT
Source organism: Nephila pilipes (assembly GCA_019974015.1). Classification (NCBI taxonomy): domain Eukaryota; kingdom Metazoa; phylum Arthropoda; class Arachnida; order Araneae; family Nephilidae; genus Nephila; species Nephila pilipes. The sequence continues at coordinate 156,074 of BMAW01053966.1, forward strand.
TTTAGATCTATTTTTTTATTATGAATTTTTTGGAATTTTCATTACATTTTAAAATGTTTATCTATTACAATAAAAAAAATTCAATACATTTTTGTTATTATTATTTTTCTTGGTATAAAGTTCTTTTTTAAAATTAAAGTTGATAGGACAAACGAATTTAAGTAAATATTATTTCAGCTTCACAAAACCAATCAATAAATCAAATACAGCTTGGTGGTTAAACGCTTTCTTAAAAAAATAAGAATCGCTGAATAAATTCACTCGAGCTTAAGGAGTTAAGAATTTTATAACTCTTTCTAAGTTAAAATTATTTAATAACGCTTATAAATATTACATCAAATTTAATGGATTACGCTAATTGATTTTGGTTTAAGTGATTTCTGCCTCTGTTTATAATTCCTTTTTTTCTTTGATTGAATTACTATTTTGATTTGGGTTTCATCTCATTTTTGGCTCTGAAATATTTTACTATAAGGTAATACACTGAAGTGTGATGGTTGGATTCGGAATATTTATTATGGGATAACTTAACACACAATTCCTCAGTCTTAAGCTTGAGATAGTATTGAAATTACTTTTCTTACATTTTTGTATTAATTTTTTTAATTGTTTTCTCTTAATGTCTTTTAAAGTAACTGGTTTTATTTTTAATTTTACATGTTATTGTGTTGCTTGAATATTGTTCATTATATTTAAAATATGGTTGATTATATTATATTTTCAGCAATGTAACAAAACCTTTTGCATTATAACGCTTAGTATGCTTTAGAGATTTTTGATAATTAATTTTTAACTTCATAATGATTTTTTTTATTTTAGTTACTATATGTTTATTTTAATTTTTAAATATTTGCAATTTACTATTTTTAACACTAATTAATATTAATTTCGTTTCGTTGTTAGCTATAATTTGTAATTTATCATGAATTAAAATATATGTTAATAATTGTGTCACTATAACATTAAATATATTTATCAATTTAAAATTATATATACTACATATGTAATTGAACTGCAAAAATGTAAATCATATATAAACAAGGAAGTTATTTGAAAAATTAAAATTGTCAGAATAATTAAAATGTCTCAATTAAACCAATAAGAAATAAAATATAAACCTAACCATCAAAACAAACAGTTAAAAATTGCTGATAGAAAAAGGAATGAAAACACTTTATTCAAAAATTATTTATGAAAAGAGAATTATATCAAATTTTAAAAAAAGTAAATTAAATGAAAAATAAAGAAAGAAACACAAGAAATATCAGAAAAGTTTTTTTTAGAAAACGTAAAATACTAATAATTTGAAGAAAAAAAATTGGAAAATAATATATTTAATTTTGTAATAGGTTTAGACTGTTTGGATGGATTATTATTAGAATTATCGCTTCAACTACCCCAATCAATCAAAGTATATTAAAAATAGATATAAAACAAAAAATACAATTGAAAAAATTTCAAGAAAAAGCCGAATCATTCAAAACAATTCGAAAAAAAAAACAAGCTCAATTAATTCCTTAAAATTAAAACTAATATAATTATAGAACAAAAATCTTATCAAAAACACAAAAAAATAAACAAACCAAATATAACAATTTTGTGCTCGAACATAAAATCACGTGTAGGAAATCCACATACATGGTGTACAAAGTACACAAAAACTAAACAATCAGTTATACATTAATTTTCAAATACACATTAAATTTTAAAAAAAATTAACTTACATGTTAAAAACTTGTGAATAAAAATATTGGAAATAAAATAATCTTGAAACAACAGATAACGAAAAGTTACAGCACGAAAGAAGCTGTCCTAACACCCCTAGAATTTTTCAAGGGATTCGATAACTAGTTCTATCTGTTGCCGATATGCAAGAAATAAATTCTAGAATCAAACAGTGAAATGTCTGAGGCTCGCACGTAACTTACATTGAATAGTAAAAAATTAATATTAAGAATCTAAAAAAAAATATTAATAATAATTATAAAAAAATGACAAGATTATAACTTTATTTAAAAAATTCCTTAAAAACATAATAAACTCAATACGGACATTAAAAAAGGAGAGTCAAACGCGATCTACCAAGCTGTGCCGTAACTAAATAAAAATAGAAAAAAATTGCAAATAATGCATTTAAATAAATTAAATTTAAACAATTAAAAATAAAATTTATTTCCTATTATATATATATATATATATATATATATATATATATATTGACCGTGCTGGAAATCCTCTGTCACTTTCTTTTCAGGATGTGAGCCTTTTCTTTTAACAGCTTCAGCGAACTCAAATCTTGTTTATTTTAAGGCAGATTTCACCCTGGGAAATGGTCGTATGGCGCAAGATCCACGAATAAAGCATGATGGAATAAAAATTGATATTAGCCACGACTAGTAACCTTGACAGACAATGCATGAGCCGGAAAGACTTGCGGAAAATTAGCCGAAACGATTCTTTATGAATTCCAAAATTTATCAGATATGCACACTTATCGATTGTGATCGATCCAGATTACTTGATTGATAATGTTGTCCATTTTTGACCTGGAAGCGTTGACCTGCGTGAATAATTCCAACGTGTATTCAATATCTGAAAACGCTAATAATACCATCCAAAACATGTGTCAAGTGATAAACGTTCATTACCATACATATCTTTACTTCAATAAAGTATAAGTTTCAGTAGCGGTTTTCCGCTTTTACGGCGAAATATTACAACAGTCCTTTTGCTCACTTATTATCTTCATGAAACAAAGAAAACTTGAAAAGGAACGGAAGGTCATAGCCATACGGATTGTTTATGGAAACGAGAAGCCCCATTGGAAAGAAAGTTCTTCACTCTAAACAGCCGTCGTCCTGACGTTTGGCGGTACGCTTACTCTTCAGCAAAGCGTCAGTCCCCATTTAATAGCCACATCTATCATTATTAATTACAAAAGCAAAATTTCATATATGAAAAATCAATGTAATATAGAGAAATGATTAAAAATTATAAAATTAATTGAAAATTAAAAATTTTTAAATTCAGTTAAAATGAATAATAAGACACACATTAATAAATCAATAAAGATATGATTGGTTATCAAAGCTATCATATTAAATCCTAATTCAAGAAAAGAAAAAGAAAGTATTAAACAACCACTGAAAAATTTTTACAGTGGAATAGAACATAAAAACAACAATCTCTTCAGACTCTGTTAAGTGTAGATCTATTCAGAATTAAGGGGGTGAATGTCCCCATCCACACGGCGTTACATAAAAATCATACATATAAACCAAAGGAGCAATTTGTCATCAGCTAAAACAAGAAAATAATAAACTAAAAGGAAAGTATGTTAGTAATTCTGAGCAATAATTATGAGATAAATCATTTAAATGCAAAGTATAGTTATTACATAAAAATGAACTGTCTAAAAAGATTAAAAGAAACAAGAAATACATGGAATAAATACAGCTCAAGTGACTAAAGATAAAAACGATCTTCCTGCCTTATAAAAAGGAAACGATTTTGTAGTGTATCCCCAAAATGAGGTCTACAATAATAATTGTAAAATCTTAGAATCTATGTAAATGAAAGAAATAATAAAACATTAAGAAATTAGAAGTAAAAATAATTTGCGGAAAAGAATATCAAATATAAAAATGTTTTAAAAAGAAGGAAAACAAAATTTAATTCAAAGAAATGAAACATTTAACCTATCCTGGAATTATTATATTTTAAATGGTTTTTAATAAAATTAAGAGGGTATTTAACAGACAAAGATATTTCTGTAAAATTGTTTTGTGGCTAATTTAAATAAGCTGTATAAAAAGAGTAATAACATTTTGTCTTTATAATATTTTCAAAAATCAAATCATCAGTATATATATATATATATATATATATATATATATATATATATATATACATATATATAGGAAATTATTATATTGAACATAATTATATTCATAACAATGCAAATATACATTTCAGAGACTATTTGTAGTTTGTAGTTGGCCCACCTTCTGGTATTTCTTTAATTTGTTTATACGATTTATAATTAAAATAATACTGTTTTCTTTTGAAAGTAAATTTAATGATAATATGAAGTTTTTTCAAAAGAAATAGCTCTGTTAATATTATAATTATATTTAAGAATTTTAATTAGATCATTAATACCTATAGAGTTAAAAAATTTCGAAATTATACGCTGTAGGAGAAAAATATCTTTTGTTTAACTTTTCATTAACCATTCATATATACTCTTTTCTTATTAGTTGAAGTATTGAAAATATTCTCTAATCGTCTTTGAAAATTGTGACAAGTTAAAATAGTCTTTTATTAAGATCCATGTTAACTATCTTATCAATTTTATTGCATACTTTCAAGAATTATAGTGTTGAAAAATGATAGTTCTAACTTTATTTATTAATTCAAACCTGTTTACCCTTATGGTAAATATATAACTCTATTAGAAATTTCTCTATCGCCTACCTAAAAGGATTATTTTTTCAACATGTTTATTAATTAATTATCTCTTACACATATTGGAATAGTTATTGGGTTCTTTGTTACATAAACCGTTACAACAATATCCTGGAGATTATCAAAGACAGTAAATAATCATTCATTATGTAAGCACAAGAATTTTAAATCTTTATATATGCTCATACCTATAATATTGACATAATTTTAAATTATGCAAAATCAAACTAAGAAAAATTATAAATCAAAACCACTAAAACCAAATTAAAAAAAAATTTATTTAAACTAAGAACTGCAATTATAACGGAATTAATTTAAAAATTAGTAAAATACACAGAAAATTCAAAAACAATTATTTAAAATATTATCC
>BMAW01053966.1:163282-233302 GCA_019974015.1 Nephila pilipes
CATAAATTTATATATATATATATATATATATATATATATATATATAATGAAAATTCTATAATCAACGTTTATGTAAATTAAACATCCCCGAGCAGAATAAACCTGGCATATTGAATTAAATTTACTTTCTGTCGAAAAACAACCCTTCATAGAGAGTTATTAAATAAAACGAGAAAGAAAACCCAAACAGCAGAAGGAAAGAGAGAACATAAACAGTCTGTGGCCGGCAGTACCCCCTCGTCTCTCTCCTCCTCTTCGGCTCAAGATCAGTGTCCGCAATGGCCGGGCGGTGAATGTGTCCATCGTGAATAAGTGAAATCTTGTGAATCGGGGTCTAGAAATGACCTTCACACAACCCTGCTGCTGCTAGAGTAAAGATAAAAATAGCAACTACGTACGACGGTCGCTGCAACATCGATTTTCTAAGTTCCGTTCCTGGGGACTTTCTCCAAATAATGTAATAAGTAAAGGAGTTTTGTTTCGGGAGCGAAAGAAAAATAAATGCCCCCTCTGGGGAACACCGACGATGAATTTCGATCAAGACGGCTCGATGGGCTACAAATTTCGACATCAGTATATTTGGGAAGATGCTTCATCCCGTTTATTGTTTTTTAACGTGTATTCGTTTTACTGATAGCTATTTGGGGAGAAAGGTTACGTAACGTTCGTTCGTTATGGTTGAAATAAAAGTAGATTATCCTCTATCTCTCCGTTCATTAAGTCTCGATGCACGAGTTGAGTTAGTTTGGAATAAAGACACTCTAAAGCTACACGAGGTATATTGTCAACGTATCTGCGAAGTTTGATCAACGATTCGACGGTGAGTATGATACCTGAAATGGTAATTCCATATTTTGATTTCCACATCATGCCATGTGAAATTTTGAAGCTTAATTTAATTTAACTTGCAAAACGTTTCACTCTTCGTAAGATCTTGGATAACATTAGGACTCGAACTTGTGACTCACCAGCAAATTCTTTTTTTATTTCACACAGCTTCCACACCACTTCATATTATCTTAAAGTATAGAATCCCCCATTGTTTCACTAAGCTGTATTGAATCTAATCAGGACCTGTGGAACGGGAGAATTTTTTAAAAAAGCAGCGTTTCGGTAGTCCCATGTTTGATTCAAAGATACTGCAATCTTTTCAAATCATGAAAACTTTTTTTTAAAAAAATTTTGTTCTACATTAATTATTGATCTTTGATTAATTAATTAGTTATTGTGTAATGCATTACCAAACATATCTAGTAGGAATGACACACAAAAATTTATCAACCTATAAAAGTATTTTTGATTTTTTTTTTTCAATAAATAAAATTTGATTTTTTCTTTATTGATAAATCTGTTAAGATGCACCAGGAAGAATATGATGCATTTAAACAAATACGTTACAGCTACTACTAGACATGGAAAAAAATCTGCTACATATTTTAAAGACTAAGACAATTGAGTGACAGACAAAACGCTATTCTCATGGATCACATTTTGCAGAGATCAATCATGTAAAAATGTAAAGAATTTCTGTAATGTTTTGTTTGAATACAGAACACTTTACTTTTTAAAATAAAATTTCTTTAAAAACCTTTGATGGGTTAAAATGAAGCTATTTTTAAGGATGAAGTATATTTTAATCTGAAAATTTTCTTAATTAATATGTAAAATAAAAACTCAGAAAAATGATGCAAATTTGACCAACTTAGCAGACTCTTAAAATTACTGAGCATCAGTTATCTATTTTACATTATCATTAAAACATTTGAAGTATTTTCGTAGTAGCTCAACTTCCACATTTGCGTGCTTAAAGCTATAAATGCATCATAAAGTCTAAACAATGTCGCAATTATAAAACGTTCGTTGTTTCTTTATTGAAACGTACAGAAAAAATTACGAGATTGTTAGTTCACTATGTATGTATTCATTCTTTTTTTATTACATCAATTATGACTTTATTATGATACATCGATTCCAACACGTTCATTTTCCAAATTTATGCAAATGTGTAACAATTGAAAGGTACTACAACTTTCAACCTTTTTACGTAAAAGATGTAACGACGGGCTATTCGTTTTCTTTTATTAATATCTTTAGGGACTCTTTATAAATTCAATTACGAAAAATAAAATTTCCACCCAAGGAAAGGAAACACATGATCTAAATAAATTAGTTAGGTTAAACTAGTGTATTGAAATGATAGTTAAGAGCCGAAAAATATGCCGATGTTACTGGAACGGAAGCAGGAGTGAGAAGGAATTGAATCGTGTGTGGACTAAACTTGTGTGTATGTGAATCTAATTTGGTATCGCTAGGGCAAAGATCTGACTCTGCCTTGTAGAAGTTGAAGACAAAGTTTCACCGCAACTACATAATCATCTGTTTGGAGCCGAGTATCAGGATAAGCTTGATATTTGATATTTACTTATTACTTTATTATTCATAAGTAAATGTGTTAAAGGAACTGATGTAGAGTATTTTCGAAATAGCATAAATAAGTTATCTGATCGTTAATCCGTGACTATTTTAACTGATTGAAACTTGATGCACCTATGTTTAAAACGTAAGCTTGAGACTTTAAGCTTGTGATTTAAGATGAGGGAATAGTTAGGTAATAGAAAGGCGTTATACAAAAATTCATCTCTAAATCAGTCGAGAGAGAGAGAAAGTGATGACAGATAATCTTACAAGAAGTGAATACAGAAGAAATTAATGAATATATGAGAGTTAAATATCTTTATTGTTGTTACGTTTTACAGTTGCTGACACACATAGGTATACGCCTAATTTATATAGATTATGTAGGAGTTGCAATTCACATTTTATTCCTTTCGACTGTAATGAATTGCATTCCATTTTCCCCAAGGATAGGAAAATAGCTTTGTTATTCTTCTCAAGGTAAAAGCTGTAAAATCGTTTGATAAAATAAAAGAACAGTAAATTTCTTTATTTGATTTCTTTGATAGTCTAGAGTATACATTTACTTAGAAATTAATATCAAACAGGTAGGATAAGTTATACATATTAAGTTTATATAAGCATGTTCCGATTTAGTTTCTCCGTCAAAACCTTGGAACAATGATCCACTCCCTTTCAATTCAACGAGGAGAAAATTTCTATAAGAAAAGTTAATGTGAAGTGAGTCATTAAGATATTGAAGTATTAATTTAAGTATCATCTTCGTTGTTTGATTAAGGATAAAACTTGACAGAACCATCAATAATAACTCGAAGTGCATACTTAAATTTGTTAAAGAAAATACACGAAAATAACTTTTAAAATTTATCTCTTGATTTGTGCAAAAATATTATGAAAATATACAATGATTTTATAAAAACTTTTCGTGTAATATTTTTTGGATAAGATTTGTAGATTTTACTAGAATTACATACTTCGTACAAAATGTTACAATTAAGTCTTTCAAAAAAATATAAAATAAAATTTAAATATATATATTATAAATATGTAATGCTTTCATTATAAATTCCATCAAGTTAAAAGGACCTTTTAAAATTTTTATATATGTTTTTAATCAAATATTAAAAAAATATTAGACACAGTTCAAGTACAATTATATGCATGCATCTTCAACTGATATCTCAATATCTAAGTTATCCAAAGAAGAAGCTAAGTAAAAGACTTCAGCATGATTATTCTCAATTTTTTTAAATACATAGAGTGGTAAAAATGTTTTATATCTGATATCATAAGTAAAACGGAAAGTATAGTAAAGAAATTTTTATTATCGATTATTCAATGTAGGACCATTGTTAAGCTTTATATAAAATGAAATGATCTTCGAGTCTCTCCAGACACTTATAGAGTGTCACGTAACTTACTTGAAACTTTATCTAGACTTGCCTTGGTATAGCCAAATCGTTGACCTAAGCATTAATTTAAGTTCTTTTTAAGCGAAAAGTAATCCACTGGTACCAATCATGGAGAGTACGGGAGATAGCGTAGCACAGTTACATATTCCGTGTTAAATATTTTCGAATAGTGACTACATTGTATGATGGCACGTTGAAGTGCAATAAGAGCCAGTTATCCTTAGAGCTAAAGCACGCATATATATGTGTAATATGTTTCAACAACCAATTCCTTACATGCCTTTCATACTTTCTATTCGATGCTTGTTCCCCAGGAATAAATACCAAGTGAAATATTTGTCTTCAGCAAAAAAATACTACTAATATATATATATATATATATATATATATATTGCTCTCCATTAAAATTGCAACACCGTGAAGAAAAGCAAATACAAAAAAAAAAATTATTTATTGTACGTAAACTGTAAGACATGAAAACAAATGATTAAATTTGTGAGCAGTTTAGAGGTTTATAGGGAGGCAAAATTAGTAAAATCCGCTTCCACTCCTGGCAGTTAAAATTATCCTTACACGGTTATACATAGAGTCGAACTAGGCATGGATGAATAGAAACAGACAACTCATTCCATGCTGATTCAAGTATATGCCCCACTTCATCAACCGTATTAGCTGGAGAAGGGTGGCGGGCCAGTCTCTAAGCAACCTATAACCAATGCTTTTAATGGGTGACATATCTGGAAACTAAGTAAGCCAGGGCAACAATCGAATACCCTGTGCAAGGAGGAAGGTCAGAACACGACGTGCAACATATGGTTTTTCATTATCTTTTTGGAAGATGGCGTTTGGAAGGCCTCAAAGACAGAGAACTACCACTGGATGTAAGATGTCAAAAATGTACCTATCTGCGATCAAATTACTGTCAATCCAAACTAGAGATTGGCGTGTCATATACCCAGTGGATGCCCAAACGATCACTCCAGGTGCAGGGCCACTATGACGATATAGAAAGCAAACAGATGACGAGGAGACCACGCATGCACGCACGCACACACACACGTATATATGTGTATATATATAAGTGGTTATATGTTATGTAAATATTGTTAATTAGACATAATTTTTCACAAGTATAAAAATTGCAAAATTAAAATAACAACGATTTAAACTATTTAATTGAAAATATCACAAATATACAAAAACATATAGTAAAGTAAAATCAAAATTATATATCATTGAAGTTTAATTTAGATTATTTATAAATATCTGTAATTTTAAATATACAAAGTTATGATGTAAAAAAGTAATTAACTAGAGGAAAATATAATATTGAATAATATTCAATAAAACATTTTAAATATGAAAATACCCAAGAAAATTAAATATAAAACCAGTTATTTAAAAATCCACAAAGTACTATATACCAAAATCTAACCAAGAAAAAGCATACTCGTATTTTTAGAGAAAAGATTTAAGAAATTAAATTCGAAAACAGAGATAAAGAAATTCTAATAAGTCTGAAGCTGCTGATTGAGAAAAAAAAATGTTTATAATAATACTATGGATCCAGACAAACACTCTTCAGAGAATTACTAGATGACAAAATGGTATTAAACCGAAAAAAGTTGAATTCCCAAAACAATACAAAAGATCATTTGAGGAAAATAAAGTAAGTAAACAAATTTATTTAAGCCGACGTAAATAAACTTTTCCATTAAAAATGAACTATAGAAATTTACATATAATATGAAATAGTTTTAACTAAAAAATCATTTAAAAAACTTTTATCACAGAAGCAAAAATATATACTTAAGCCATTCTTCCAATGTATTGCGATATATATATTATCAGGAAAGTTTTACCACCCAACTATTTGATTGTTTCCGAGACAAAAATTATTTTTATATTTTTACTTATCCTACCAATTTTTTTTAAAAAAAACTATTTTTCAAAACCTTAATAACAAAAAGAAAATTATAAAAAATTTGAAAAATATTTTCCACAGTAATAAATAAAACTCTTAAAAATAATTAAAATAAAAAAAAAATCGTAAGATCTAAAAAGTTGTCATCTGGTGACGAAGTTCTGAAATAAAATTATTTTTTAAAAAAAGAGTAACACACACACACACATATATATATTCTATTGTTGTATTATAAATTAAAATTTAGCTGATTTTTCATTAGCTGATATTTTCTTTCATGTGAAGTCACACTTAAATTCTTTGAAAGCATAGAATCAATATATTTCGATTTTTGAAAAAAAGTTCTTGTCCACAGAAATTGCTCAAATTCTTACTAAAAATAATTTTTCCTTAAAAAAATTGCACATATCAACAAACTGAACTGCATTTCAGACTTTTTGAACAATATGATATATTTTGTTCAATAAAACTTTTAGCGAAATTAATTTTCAATAAAATTTTTAAACCATTATCGAAAGCTTTGCAATAGTATTCCTCTAATACAATAAATCATCTTAAGACTGAATTTAATCTGAAAGCTTTCAAACTATCTATTTTCAAAGCTGGTTGTTTTAACAAATCGAACAAGAATATATTTTCCTGTGAAATTGTTTCATTAATACTGAAAACCGTGAATCTTTTTGAACTAAATGCAATAATTTTCTCTTACGACAAATACGAAACAAATATAAATGTTTCATTAAGTAGATGCAAATATTTGTTATTTTTCATTCACATATACTACAAAATGTATTTCCCCCTTAAACGTGCAGCGAAACGTTATTGAATCCTTAGAAGAACGGATGATTCAGAGGCAAAAACATCTTATGGCTTCCCTGGATTGTTTTCCTACTTTTACACTGTCAATGCCAGAAAAGCAGTTTTACAAATACAAATACGGTTAGTATGGAAGTGTTACGTCATAGCAAGACAAGGATTTCGATCACGTGGGTAACTTTTTCATTGATGAATTATAGATTTCCCTTATTCATAAATACTTCTTAAAGCTCCATAGTTAAAGAAATGTACTTCTATTGGATAATTTTTTTTTTGTCATTTTAAGATATGGTTTGCTTTCGCATCATTTTCCAACATCTTAAGAACATTTTTAAAAAAATAATTTTTGTGCGTTCTGGGAATATTAAGAACTTCTTAGTTTTTGAATTATGAAGCCTTGAATAAAAAAATTTAAATATAACAGGCTTTTTTTCTTGTAAATGATTGCTCAAATCTGGGGACCTTTTTATTGAAATTTTGAATGCTTATAATGTTGAGAAAAAGGAGGAATTTCATAATTTAAAAATATACTACATTTTCTTTTAGTTTATTAAATAAATATTATTTATTGAATAAATTAAAAATAATATGAAACCGCAGGATAAAAAAAATTAAATTTAATATTAATAAATAATGAGTTTATCTTAATATTAAATTTTCAATTAAGAATTTAAGAAACTATTTAAAGAGCTGATTTAAAGTTTCTATGAATATTAGATCAACCGGAAAGTTCTGCCCGTTTGTGAAGTAACAGAAAATAATACATTTCTCTTACAGGTAATAATATTTATTGTACAACGCAATTTCCATAGTTACTAGGATTGGTCTATAAACATTCCAGATGGGAGCCTCGTGAGAAAAATTTGCTTAATCGAATCGTCCTAAGCACATCGTTGTTTCCTCGGAAAGAGGCTAAACCTATTAAGTAAAAAATGGTAACTAGTGATCAAAAATGGATTATTTTCGAATACAGCGTAAGGAAATGGGCCTACTTACAGTATGGACTATTTTTATTCCCCACTTCTAAATCGCGATTGAGCCTAAATAAGAGAATGATGAGCCTAGGGTGGGATGTCCAAGAACCAATTCATTTCGAGGTTTTATGACCAAACAAAAAGCTCAATTTGGAGAGATACTGTCAGTGAATAAATGATTTAAACAAATCACTGAAAGAAAAGAGGCTGGCACTGTTTAATACGAAGCACATTAGATTGTATTATGATGATGCCAAACCACATGCTACTTTGGCAATTCGTCAAAAAATCGCAAGCAAGCCTGTCCATCGAGAGCAAGCCTGTCGCATCCACCCTACTCACCATACCTAGCACCCTCTACTTATCACTTGTTTATCTCTCTGAAAAAATTTTTGAAAGAAAAAAAAATTTCGAAACTGTAACATACATCAATCTAGCACTACTTGAGTTCTTCGCCTCTAAAGGCAAAGCATTTATCAAAAATGGTATTTACAAATTTCTATCAAGCTAGCAAGAATTCATAAGCAACGACAAAAAATATATTGTGCAATAAAATTATAAAATGTAAGAAAAATTAATTCTTTTCTTTCACTTCACAAACGGACAGAACTTTCCTGGTTTACCTAACACTTTCATTAAATTCTAAGGATTAATTTATGCATGGTTCTACATAACTTAATTGTGCCTGGAGTTTATTACAAATCAAAAATACTTTGTAGAGAGAAAGTTTTAATTACAATAATTTACATTTGAGGAATTTTGTAGTTTTAGTCAATACTTTATTATATTTTATGTCATACATTGCTTTCTATTAAACTCCTTAATGCTATTTTGCTTAATGTAAGTTTTTCAGACAGTTTATTTATGGTTTTATGATGTTCCCTTCCGTTTGATCATTATAGTTATTCATCTTAATAGAACAATATGAATATTCAAATTTCCTCATTGTAATCTTTAAATTTGTTTTACTTTATAATGTTATTTGTACAAATTTTAACAAAAGATATCATTTCTCAGAATTCACAATCATCTGAATATATGTCATTCATACTTGACGTGCGTGCATATGAAGAAGACAAAATCCAATTTAAGAAGTAAAGGTAACTATCGCATTAAAAATTTTTAATACACGAATATTTTTGACATTCACTGGTTTGCAATGGGAGTCTATCTTTAGTCAGCAAACAAAACTCTTCATATTAATATTTCAGAAAATTTGCATCTACCAGTAAAACATTCTCCACTTTTAAACTTAGATTTGGTTGTAAGTGGATTCCAAATGAAGCGAACAGATCACTGCATGTTCTAACTGCTCAACTAACCGAGCATGAGATAAGAATTAAAAAAAAAGAAGATTGATTTTAAGCCTTCTAATTCTCTTTTTACACAATCACCAGCATGAAATTCCAAGGACGCATTAAGTTGATCCAGAGAACTCGAAGACATGCATTGGCTAATTGTTTTGCAACAAGCTGTCCGTCGGATTCATTAGTTTCTCAGTCCGGGCGAACGTAATCTGCCGGGGCCCACTCACGTCGGATAGCCAGAGGGGGGCATTTTGCCGGGCGCCGAGGCAATTATCCTGTGCGCTCGAGCAGAAGTCGATTAATTCCACGAAGGCAATTGGATGGTGTTCACAATTTTAAGCTTTTGGTGAAGAACATATACACAGCGTCTTTGGTATGCGCGAAATTCTTTTATTTGGATTATCAGAAATGTTGCCTTGATCACCGATGTTTTTTCTTCTCTGTTTTTGTCGGTTGGCAAACCTAAATTGTTGGTACTAGTTCTCCACTCAAAAACTATTAGCCATAAAGGTACTTCAAAAAGAGTCTGTTTTTAAAAATAGATGTCAGTCCTAAGGGACGTTGGTGTTACTGTTCTGTGCTGACATCTGTTAAACGGTACCAAAACAAATTGGACAATAAATTAGGGATTAATTTGGATTCCCTAGCTATCTGATGGAAAATCAAAGCTTGATTGGTAGTGTGACGAATTGCCATCTTCATTTTGTATAAAGTTCTCACAGTCAATGAGATCTGGATCCATCATGATTCACTGAAACCAATGAACAAAAAAACAACGGGTTACATCCGGGGAATAGTGCTCCGAAGAAGACGAAGATGACCTCGTTAAGAGAAAAGTCATCGAGAAAATTTATAGTGACGAATTTTGATTCACATCCTGGACTTCTTAGAAAGAGTAAAAAACAATCAATAGACAATATTACAGTGATTTATCCCATTTCCCATTCCTAATGCTCCATTTTCTAATCCTAACACGGATATTTTTTGAACTACCTACGTATTTGCACGTATTCAAGGGTTTTGATATGCGATAAACTTTTTTATTTGGTGTGATCGAACTATCAGAAATGTTCCTTGAATCACCACCCTTTGTTTTTACCGGTTGATATATCTACTTAAAAAAAATATTCTAGAGTTTGTTGGTGCCACTTTCTTGATGCGGCATAAATATCCTAGAGGCCATGGTCGCGAACTCACGGTTGGCGTTGTTTTCGTCGAATCGTAGGTTTGAGACCTGATGTCTATATAGTTCTCCTATGTAGCGTAGCTGATGAACGCAAAATCTAATTGAGGTCAAGTCTTTCCGTTGACGTAGTGTGGAAATTTAGAGAGGGAGGAGCCAGCTCAGGTGCTATTCTCATCACTTGTCCGAGGTTCAAAATGACGATTCCCGTCACCACTATCCCTCGTGTTGTTTCTCAGTGCGATATTAAAAAAAAACATTCTCAATCGAAGCTTCCTTGAATAAAAAAAAATCTAACTACTATTTCTAATGTGAGAAAGGACACGTTAGCACATATCCCAGCATTTCTTATACGTAATAACTTTTATTTGTTATATTAGAATTTATGCTGCTTTGCTCAACAATTTTTTTTTTTATGAAATTACAAATTACATTTTGTATATGGACCCACTAATTTCTTTAAATATGCAATACAGATTCAAGAGCTCTAATTATTAACGAAATATTTCAACGAAAAAAAATTATAGGACTTTTAAATAATAATTTTATCATGTATTTTTATTTTAAATTTTTAGTTCATCGATATGTCTGAAGTATCGAAGAATACGGAGATGAAAAGATTATCTGTTGAAGAGTAATGATAACAAATAAAAAAAAGATTAAAAAAAAAATACCTAATTATTTGAACATGAAATAAACATTACATTTTTCTTTAAAAAAAAAGAATGTAGATTTAATAGGAGCAAATAGGAATTCACGTTCTGTTCTTTACAACTAAAAGAATATTGTCAGTTATAATAGAAAATAAGTGTATAGATTAATATCCTAACTTCCTTACTTGTCCTATCTCGAAGGGATTCAAAAAGGAATTCTTTTTTACTTATCAGTAAAACACTTTCATATATACTACTAAGGTATACAACAAAAGTCACGCTCAGAAAGCTTCAAAAACATTTCAGTGATTTTTTTTTTATGAAGATTTAAAACCCTTAAAGCACTAAGAATCTAGAATGTGATTGTAATTGCTTACTGGTGTCGCTCTGAAAAGCAACACGAGAGCTATTGGCGACGGACCTGGTAATTTTGAGCCTCTGTCAAGTGACCAGTCGACACCTAAACTGGCATCGCCATCTCAAAATTTCCGCACCTCGTCAACGGGAGGATTTGGAATCACCACCAGATTTATTAGACGATTCAGCCCTGTTATACGACGAGTTTTTCGTGGAAACAGGTCTAAAACCCACGACGCGCCGAAAACGCTTCCAGCAGGAAGTCTGTGACCAAAACAACGAGGCTACTAAGGCCACCTATCAATGGAGAAAGTTGTGATCATATGTATTCTGTATGCAGTAAATTGTGTGAATTATCACCATTATCTCCAAACAAATTATGTGTAGATAAAATCTTTCGAGTCCAATATGTTTAAAAAATATGCATGTAAACTATTAAGTATAGAATACTTTATTATTACAGTGATAACTCAAATGAATGATAATAACAAAATAAATTATTAGGTATTTATTAATTGCGCTAAAATTCATTAAGTTGAATCACATATTTCCGAAGTTTTCAAAAAAAATTCTAATAAAATTAAAATACGAACCAATGGAATGAGACTTAATTTCCATAAAAAGCATATTGTGGATAGGGTTGGTTTTATTAATGTCATACTAAGTGCAACAAGACGAACCTCGGACGAATTCGGACGAACTAGAGACGAACCTCGTAATTTTGAACTTCGGTCAAGTGACGAGGACGACTTTTGAGCTGGCACCTTCCTCTCTTAACTTCGACACCAAGTCAACGGGAGGCCTTTGAGCCTCGACATATTTAATGGAAATCAGCCTCGGTTAAATGGAGGGTCTTTAATGACGTCAGGATTCGAATTCATGACTCAACAGAAACAACACCGGCCTTAAGTTTGCGACTATGACCACTAGACTCTCTTGGCCACAAAAAATCTCGTGTGGAATGCAATAAGGTTGCTAAATATTAAATGCAATTGGATCTCTTCAAGTCCTCATATGGTGTGGCGTAAGAGCTAAGGGTGGTATGATTGTTTATTAACATTACACTGAGAAGCGACATGAGGATTGTTGGCAAAATGCCCAAGGGACGGACCTCGTAATTCTGAGCCTCGATCAAGTGACGAAGAACATCTGATATGGCATCTCCATTTCCAAACTTCCACACTACGCTAACGGGAAGATTTGGGACCGCGACCAGAAATAACGCGTATCAGCTGAGATACACGGCAGATCTTTTGTGCCTTCAGGGCTTGATTCCTCGAAGCTACGAAATCAGCACCGTCCGCTAGTTCGTTACCATGACCACTAGGCGTAGGAGCTGAGGGAGTTAAGTACCAGATCAGATGTCATCCTTGTCACTTGACCATGGTTCAGAGTGATGGATAATCTGTTTATTGGTTGTTTGTTCATTAACGTTGCGCTTAGAAGCAACACGAGGAGTATGTGTGATCTTGGAGCTTGAAAGTTCTAATGTACAGCTTCAAGATGGTTCTTTAATGATATATAGATTATAACAAATAACTCGAATGATACAACGACGGCTATGTTGTGTGAGTTTGCCAGCAGATCCAATAAGCAATCGAAACCCACGACACTGTGGTTTAGAACAGGTATCTTCAAACTATGGCCAGTACGGCCTTTTCCCCAATTTTATTTAATTAATGAATTAATATTTGAAAAAAATGTATTAACATCAAGTGTCATCCATTACAAGTTTAAAAAAATGTATTTGAACTTCAATGGATCAATAAAAGTACTTTTATTAACGATTGAAAATTTGAACTATATATATGTTTATGAGTGGGAGCTAATAGTAGGGAATTTAAGAATAATTAGCTAAAAGGATACAAGGCTCTGTCTTACAGGCCAAAAATCAAATTTGCTGGTAGACGGGACCCTTAAGTTAATTAGATCTCTCTTACGAATTTAAATCCATCCCTAAATCCTTTTTCTCTTACGTCACGCATAAATAATAACTGAATTTATGAAATTGTTAAATATTCACGATTTATGTAATATCAAATTTCATTAAGATTGCGGATATGTTAAAGTTTGAATTATAATTGTTACAATATTCAGCGTCAGTGCTTTTATAGACGACGAACACTTCTCCAGTAGGAATGCCCTTCAGACATCTCCACTTTGTCTGAATTAGTTTAGATTATTTTGAGGTATATTGCGCATAATAACGCTATTTGATGCATAATTTAGTTAAATGAGCAATACATGTGAGCAGTTTATGAAGTTATGTAAAGTTGACTTAATACAATGAGGCAATTGGAACTAAAACTTTTAAGAGAAATTCTTTTAAATTTAACTGAAAGAAATGTTTTGGAAAAAATGATGGAAATTTTTTTTTTATTATGAATTCTACCGAAAATTAAAATTCAAGTGAGATTTTGCTTACTAAATGATTTTATTTGTTGAAAAATAAACGCGTGTTTTCACCGTTATAAAAACATTACATCATTACAGTAATCATCATCAATATGAAAATTTAAACAATATGAGAGTAATAATAAATTCAGTCCAGACTATGATGAAAATAATTTATTGCTATAATTTAAAAATTGCTCACAAACTTTATTTTATCTACAACCATTACTCTAAAACAACAAAATATAAAAATAATAAGTTAAACCTAATTTTTTTCTTATAAATAGTAACAAATTATAATTTAAATTAAAATCTTTTCATTTACTCGAAGGTTACTTAAAGGGGAAAATGGAATGTTTCTTATCTTTTATCACGATTTTATCATTTTTTTCTGAATGGAATGCATGTTTATCTAAAGTTAATTTCAATTTAAATTAAACTATAGTTTAATTTATAATTTAAAAAAAAACGAAAGAATTTCAAAGTGAACTGAAAATATATAGTTATTGTGCGATCTAAGAAATAAATTTTTTCTGATAATCGAGCCATTTTGTATCGCAGAATAAATTGGAATGTACAGTGCAGACAGAACATTTGCATGCAGCAAAAAGTGCAGAAATTATTAGAATAAAAATAAACTAGAACACATGTTTTTTCACAACTTATATAGCTAGTGTATAAATACATATAGATAAAATTTATTAGTATTTTAAGATGTAGTTTGCTAATATGATTAACAAGTCTAATATTTTTTATTAAATAAAAAAAAAATTATTAAATAAATTAGATGTTTTCGAGATTTCCTTGAGAATTGGTTTTTACCCGAATATATAATAATTCGGACTTATCTTCACATAAATTTTTTTCTTGTACTTAAGAATAAATCTTTTTTTTTCTGATTCTTACGAATGCAACAAACTTTAGGTAACAAAAGCAGTACTTAATAAAAGCAATTTAAATGATTTCTAAATTTTGAATAATAAAATAATAAATATGAATATTGAATATTTTATGGATAATCAAAATTCTAAATGAATATTTTAATAAATAATATATATTTAAGAACTTTATAATCTCATTTTTAGCGATATTTAATGAGAAAGAAAGTTTTTCCCTTAAAAAATAACCTTAAGGTTCAAAATTAAAACGAAATTTTTGATAAGAATTTTACAAACTATTCAAACTCCTCACTCTTCATTCAATTAAAACAATTCTGCTTTAATTAATTGAACTCAATTTTCGAGTCATCGTAACTATATATATCTTACACTTCTTAAAATCTAAAAACTGGTAACAGAAGAGTAATTAAATAAAAAGTAAGTAAAAATGATCTAAAATAATGTTGCATAGATTGACAAATTTATAGGTTACGAGAATCATTCCATAAGTCCTTAGAAAATCCAAAAGTCGGCACTCGTACCATCGAAAATGGTTTATTTTTAGTAAGAATTCTTACTCACTAGACAGTTGGCTAAGTCTCAGTTATTTTCATTACAAGGTTTCATTTTTTGTCGATTGAAGCAAGAAACTTCTGTTAATTTAGAAAAACAGAAAAAAGTAAGTTTAGAAAAGTGATCAAGCACTTATATTTAATAGGCTTAACACCAAAAGAGATCAAAGCTGAGTTGGCTAAAGCTCATGGAATATCTGTACCTGTGTTTTCAACTGCTTACAATGGATAAATGACTTTAACGTGGAAATATGTCCGCAATAGGTGAAAAAAGTTCCAGGCGTCCAGTGGAAGTGACTTAATACGGAACGATTGACAAAATCTATGATATGGTTTCGAGTGATCGACGAATCAAAGAGAGCTAAATCGTTGAGGCCACTGGCATCTGGCAAGGTGCAGTGTTTTCACATTTGCCCAAAACATTGGTTGTAAAAAAAAATCTCGGCAAGTTGCGAATCGCGTTTGCTCTCAGTGGAAAATACACTCAATCGTGTGGTCGACTCTGAGGCAATTTTGGCTCTTTTTCGTCGCAATCCTGACGTGTTTCTGCGTCTATACATAACTGTGGACGAAATGTTGATACAGTAATGCACTCCAGAGATAAAGGAACAGTCACAACAGAGGAGGTTTACAGGAGAACGGGCTCCAAAGAAAGCAAAGATGGGGAAATCGGCCAGCAAGGTGATAACCGCGGCTTTTTTGGAATTACCGTGAAATCATCAAAAACTATTTCTTGGATAAAGGAAAAAATAATAACTGGAAAGTATTATAAGTCATATTTCATCAGTTGAGAGAACAAATTAAGAAAAAAGAACCTTGTTTGAAAAAAGAAAAGACCGTCTTCTGTCAAGATAATGCACGGATGCACACCTGCGCAGTTTGAAGACCGAAATCGTGGAATTAAAGTTAGAATTATTGTAACATCCACCGTATCCACCAGATTTGGACTCTTTTTTTTAATTCTAAACTTTAAAAAAAATGGCTTGATGTATAACGGTTAACATCGAACGAAGAGGTCATCGCTCAAACAGATGCCTATTTTGAGGAACTTACAAAAACTTACTTCTTAGAAGGCTTAAAAAGGTGGAGAAATGCTTGAAAAAGTGTAGGGAGCTAAAAAGAAATTATGCTAAAAATTAAAAAAAAATTCGTTCTAAAATAATTTGGTTTTTTTTTACCTTTTTCTCTAAAGACTTATTGAACGACCCTCATAGGATTAATAATACAATTCTACGCATTGAATTAGGTAAAAGTATTTACTCAAAAACTTTAAAAATCGAATGATAGAAAAAGAAAACTTATCAATAATTCATTCTGATTTTCATGATTTTATACAGATTTTTGAGTCTTAAAAATTGCTAAAATGCACCCACAAATTCTTCAAAGCTGAAATAACAGTGAAAACATGGAACAAAAAGACCTAAGATAGAAAAATAACAAAAAACGGAACCTAATACACTTCATTTTTTTTTAATTTATGAGTCACTGTATGTATTTATATAAGAATTATCAATGTCGATAAAATGTGTGTTAGAAGACAGCAAATAATTATATTTAAGAACTCGTTAATAATAGAAATACGCTGCAGAATTAAAAGAGGGGCTCTATCAGATATTCAATGTTTCATTGATATGATTAACTTCCCTTTTAAGTAAAAATAAAGGATAACTCAAGCATAAGACAAGATTATTACATTTAATACAAAATATTCGGAACGCAAGCCCGAACGAGTCCATTGAGAGCGATGACCGCAGTGCCCATTTCGCCAAACGCGCTGACCAACCGACAAGTTCGTCAAATCGAATGAATGAGACCCTGGAGAGTACATTAACCACCGGGTCTCAATGAAAGACTGAAGGTATCGATTAAAAGAGAGAACGAGAAAGTAGTCAGAGATAAATAACGAGGGAAGAAAAGATTGCTCTGAGCGAAGACGGCCAAAGTAAATTACCCGGAGTCCAAGATTGGGGCCCTGCCCAATTAGGCCCTGTCAGGAATGTGGATTTATTTGCCCCCTCCCCTCTCTCCGTGAAATGTGGAGGAGGGCCAATTAGTTTTCTTGCTCCCTTACGCTTCGTGGGCTTCTGTTTTGTGACGCTGGAACTAAAAGGTAAGAAACACTTGAGATGTTTTTGTTGTGTCACAGTTGTGTGCTCGCCATAGCGAAAACGTAATGGATAGAGTATCTGCAATTCCGGAAGGAATACTGTTAGAGTGTTACGTACTATTCAAAGCAAATTCTTGTATTAAATACTTCTGGGAGAGTGCATTATGATCGTAAGGTATAGCTAATATAAAAGTCATTTAGCATTCGGAAAAAAATAATAGTATTATATACTGTACGAAACGTGTTAGAATGTGGACTAAACTAGATAAAAGCCTTTTTCGAGAAAGCAATACAAGAAATAGGTAGTCATGTTGGAATTTATTTCTTTTGATATTGTGCCTTTTCCCTAGTGATCATAGTCGTAAACTTGCGGCCGATGTTGTTTCTGTTGATCGTGGGTTCGAATCCTGACGCTATTAAAGACCTACCATGTAGAAAGGCTAAAGCACGGTAAATCTATTGAAGCTCTAAATTCTCCCATGGCGTAATGTAGAAATTTGAAAAAGAAGATACCAGCTCAAGCGTCGTCCTCGTTACTTGATCAAGGCTCCAAATTACGAAGTCCGTTGCCAACATCTCTCGTATGGTCTCTACAACCCATGTTAACAAACAATCCATAAATGAAGTTTTAAAAAATATGTTCAGTTTTTTCGGAATCTCGTAAAATAGTATGGACAATAGACCGACTTTATTTTTAAAAAGAATTGCAATTTCAGCATATAATTTTTTTAAAATCCTTCCTTAACTTGATTATCAAATTCAGAGCAACAATTTGCATTTTCTTTTATAGAGCCATTCTTACAAGAACAGAAACTACACAATTTGCTTAGCATGTACCCAAGATTCCCTTCACAATAAATCTGTCGAAACCCCAAATCCACTCGTTGGTGTGGTGTGGAAGTTTGAAGAGGAAAATGCCAGCTCAGGTGTCGACCTCGTCACTCGACTGAGGTTCAAATTTACGAGGTCCATCACAAAAATCCCTCTTTCTACTTCTGAGTGGGATATTAATAAAAAAAAGTCAGATCACAAATCTTTTAATATTTTGCTAGACAAGCACATGCATTTTCAAATGATAATGTGTTCCGAGCCATGACAAAGTATTTAAAGGAAACTTTTGTACTACATATTTCTTGGAATGTGCATCCTGATTAAAAAAATTACCTAAAAATAATTTAGCATCAAGAAAAGGATATATTACTAAATACTACACGAAACGTTCTCTAATCTGGACCAAACGAGGTGAAAGCCTTTTGGTGAAAACAATATACGAGTACAAGGAATAAACAGTCTTGAGAGAATTTATGTTTCTGATGATACTTTGCGAGAGAAGCATTTACTGTTGCAGATGAAATTGTATCACGAGCCAATGACAATTATTAACAGAATCTATTTGAATTGGTTACATTAATCGGAGTATATTCTGGTTTAAATTATATGTTGCATAAAAATCGATGTAGCATTAAGAAGAGAATATTATTTTATGGGGCATTTTGAGCACATTGTATTTTGATATGAATTAATTGCATTAAAGCCTTTTCGCAAAAAGAATGAAAAAATTAATAGTAAAGGAGGAATTTATGTCTCATTTTTTAATTTATGAAATGTATTTATTGATCGAGTGAGGGAGTCAGCGACAGTTGGGCTTATGTCGCAAGAGCCAAATCTGGCTACGCTAATCCAAACATTTGCTTAAGCGTATATTGATTGATTGAGAGAGTGAGAGATAGCATGGAATATATTTTTTGCTTATTTCTTTATAAATATATGAACAGAAAGAGTAATTCATGCATTAAATTTATTTAACAAATCGTTTTTGTATATTTTTATTTAAATATTTTACAGTATAGTTTTTTATTGGTTAAATATGCACGCGTAAGAATGCATTTTTTGGGGAACAAAAATAAGTGAATAAATTTAATTTGTAATTTAAAATTCAAACTGCTTTATATGCTGACGAAATTAGTTAAAAGTGGTTTCAAATAGAAAAAAAAAATGCTTTAACATCAGGTATGAAACACAATTATCTGATTTTAGCTAAAAATATACATTGAACGCTATGTTCAAAAGAATTTTTAATAATTTTATAGTAAAATAATTTTAAGTTTCAAAAATGAATATTCTAAAATGGTTGTATATAAATATGAATTTGTGTTTGGGTTAATTAAATCGGGTCTTTATATGAATTATGACCACTGTAAATTTTCATTTCAATCAGTCGTCAAATATCTGCAAAATTTTCTCAATTTGTTAATTTGTCTTCTTTTAAACAATTTGATTCCAAAACATAGAAATGTAATGATTGTTTCAGCTATATAAGAGGAATTTTAAGAACTTTATATATTCTTGGTTTCGATTCAGCACATGTTGCTTAACAACTGTTAAACCATCTTATACCCTTTAATAAAATCTATTATCACAAAAAGCTAGAACATGTAAAACAATCCATCGATTACATTATTTATGCTATTAATGCACTCTAAAAGAGCAGGAAAAGAAGTGGTAAGCAATTATTCTAAAAGTAATAATATAATTTTTAAAAAAATAATTAAATTGTATTCAAAACTTTAGAAAGTTACTTCTTATACAATTACTATTAAATGTAATAGGACATTTGTTAAAGTCTTAGAAGAATAGTAAACATATAAAATAATAGCAAAGATAACTCATTTAATTAATACTGAATTAAAAATTCATTGAATTAATATGGAATTAAAAACTCAGTTAATTAATATGTATTGAGTTAAACGATATTGAGAGACATAACCAAACAAAGAGATAAATAATAATTCGTAAACAATTATAATTGAGTAATAGTTAAAGGAAATTTATTAAAGTTGAAACAGAGTATTGAAGATTTAATATGATAGCAAATAAAATTCATTTAATTAATACTGAATTAAACTCTCATTTGATTTATTATATACATACTTACATACATACATATATATATATATATACCATACGTTGGTACCATTAAACTAGTTTAACCTCGCTTATTCGGTCCTCCGGCCGAAATTGCTTTTTGACTTGCTGGGTTCCATATTTTCATTTATTTTTTATTCTTTCATTTTTACATTTCTTTCTGGATTTTTGTCTTTTTAAATATTTAAAATTATTCCTTCATAAATTTTTAGTATATATATATTCAGTGCCATAAAATCTGAGCATCAAGAAGTAAGAGTGGGATAGTTAGGAAACTTGGCATGAAGGTACGAGTTAGGCAGATATGTAATGATTAGAAATGCAACGTGATTGCGCATTGTGTAATGCCACCAGAGGGCGATGAACTTCGTTCTCCTTGGAATGTATAACAGGTAAGCAGAGCTTGTTTGAGTGTATTTAATCTGTTGCAGATGAACGCTTTTTAAAGAAAGATGCCATTACGCCGCCGACATAAGCAGCTATCAGAGTTCGAAAGGGGAAGAATCATGGAAGAAGAAGAAGATGGAAACCAGATGGTCAGCTCGGTGAGTTGCTTGCCACCTAGGCCATTTATTCTGACTTTACTGTGAGGAGGAGTTAGAACCTTTGGAGAAGAGAGATGTCTGTTACACGGCGACCAGGCTCAGGATGCCAATAGTCGATATAAAATAGTCTCTCGACAGTCCAATAGTCGAGACGATCGTCACATCATACGACTCACGCGCATAGCGCCAACTGCTGTCTCAAAGTCCTCCATCTAAAACAAAAGAAGTTTCTTCAAAAAAAAAAGCCTCTGAGTCAGTCTATACCGTCGTGAGGCGCCTGGCTGAAGGATAGATGCCATCACGTCACCCATTATGTGTACTACCATTGACACCCACTCACCGTCGCTTCCCTTTGAAGTAGTGTAGTACTCGAAGGGATTGGACTGTAACCAAATGGAATCAAGTTGTCTTTAGCGATTCAATTTGGGCAGTGATGACAATTATGTACGTGTTTGAAGACCACGTGGTGAACGTCCGAATCCTGCTTTCAGTGTACAGCGGAACACCGCTCCCAAAACTGGTGAGATGGTTTGGAGTGCCATCGCATGCGACACACGGTTCTTCCTAATATTGATCCATTGCACCATGACAGCCCAGAGGTACGTTCGAGACATTCTTCAGCCACGTATGTTTCCATTCATGGCAGGGCTCCCAGAAGCCAATTTTCAACAGGACAATGCTCGCCCACACACAGCAAGAGTTTCTCAGGACTGCCTCCGTTACATTTCCACCTTTCCCTGGGTTACTCTATCCCGAGATTTGTTACCGATCGAGCATATCTGAGATCATTTGGGGTGGCAACTTGGACAGCCTACGAGTTTGGTCGAATTAAAGGCGCGTTTACAGCAACTGTGGTTTGAGATGTCGCAGGATATCATGTGAGACTTGTATGCCTCAATGCCCGACAGTATCATATTATGCATTCATGCTATAGGTGGCCCAACTAGGTATAAGAATCTCCATTCATTTGTAATTTTTCTACAATATATGATCATTTTGCTTTGATTTCGAATCACTTACTTACATCAAAGTTGTACTTACGTGAGTAAAATTTGTTTTATTCTGACAATTCTTTTTTGGTGCGCAAATTTTTATGGCAATGGGTATATATATATATATATATATATATGTGTGTGTGTGTGTGTGTGTGTGTACGTATATGTATACATATATACAAGTTTACACATATATACACATGTGTGTCTTTAATTTCTCGGTTTTATTTTTGTGAAAAATATATCATAAACAACATTCACATGAACTTATTTCCTCTTTAAGTTATCTTATGACAAATCACTTAAAAGTTCAATTAGAAAACTTAAATTATTTTTGGCAAAGGGATAGTACTCAAAACCATCATGAATCGAACACATTTGTGAGATATGCAGAAAGTGTCTTCGAAATGAAGTGAACAGAAGAAATAATAAGCAATAGACGCACTATAACGCAACACCCTAGTTTAACCCTTTGCAGTTCTATATTAGTCCAGTACTTCTTGTATTTTTACCAATCAATTATTTTTATTATCTGTGTGCGTTGGCAAAAACAGTGTCTAATAAAATTAATTATTTTCTTTATATGCATTTAGTGAGTCATACTCTAAGTAGAATGTTAATAATTTTCAAATGGAACCCATTCATCAATTAGGATTGACTTTTACCTTATATTGGCCGCCTCCCTATATCGTAGTGTGGACATTTACATCTAGATTACATCTAATATCAAGACTAATCTCTTTATATTGATTACCCCAGTAAGCTGCATATTGACACTTGGATTGTGTCCATTATTAATGGTTTATTCTGATTAAACTTTAAAAATCTGATGAATTTATTTGACTCTAATCTATAATTATAAGGACTCTTATTTTTGGTGCTATTGTTACAAAAATTTTCTAGTGAGCGTACGAAGAAAATAGTCCAACAAGTATCTAAAGTGATACTTTGCACTCCAAAGTCAGACAGTTCATCTTGGGATCTCCGCACATATATAGTTGTTCCAGCCAGGGATGACGTCCTAAGGAAGATTTCTAAAAAACTTATAACTTCTCTCCTTATACAGACATCGAGGCAATTTGAGTATTTTCAAGAACCTTAATTTTGTTGCCAAATTCGCCAAGATGATTGTCAAATGTATCGTCAAGGTTGAGGGAAGGGGAGAGTCATTGCTCAACCTTTCCCGGTGCCTCTGCAAATGTTTTTTTTCCTACAAAACTAAGAGTGACATTATAGGGAAGTGTTCTTGCAGATTCGTAACAGTATTATTACGTTCTTTAATATTATAAGTATTTTTGGTTGCTTTTTTTATGACGATATATATTAGGTTAAGTTCAACGTTACAAAGTTTAACATGAGTTAGTTTTATTTTCTGAGCTAAAGACTTATCTTAATTTTAAGTTAAGCTTGGAGATGTATATTGTAAACGACATTACTTGAATACGTCAAAGCTATGATTGTCAAGTCGCACTGGATTTGAATGTCACTCATGTCTTTCTAAATATAATGAGCTTCATCTTTCGAAACAAATGATCAGATGTGTTGAATTATAAAGGAATTTGATCCCTTGTTTATGTAATAAGAATAAGAAATTAATTTTGTATGATTTTCCCTCAGAAAGATCGATTAAGTCATGATGAAATAACAAATGCATCGATTCTATATAAAAGATTCTACAGTGCATAGTATTATTTATAATATGTAACAGAAAATGTTGATCATAAGTGGACCAATATATGGTAGACTCAGTATGTGTGTTCGATTTAAATACATTTTGCTTACATATAATTCGATTTAAATACATTTTGCTGATAGACAATTGCTTGTACTATTTTTCTGAAAAAATTGTTTAAGGTGTCTCTTTAAGAGGTTCACAGGCAGAAGTTTGAAGTTACGGATGAATTTGATCAGAAATTTTCAAAAATAACTGAGGAATTGTAGCACATTTTTCATGTTTATTTCCTTTATTTTACAAAGGATATTTCCATACACAA
Source organism: Nephila pilipes (assembly GCA_019974015.1). Taxonomy (NCBI): domain Eukaryota; kingdom Metazoa; phylum Arthropoda; class Arachnida; order Araneae; family Nephilidae; genus Nephila; species Nephila pilipes. The sequence goes on from BMAW01053966.1 coordinate 186,734, forward strand.
AATCTTAGCATGAATGCATGATGCAAGATATAAGAAGTGTAGTCACACAATAAACCGAGAAAAGAAAAATATCTTGGAGACGAAAATGTGGCGAATAAGTGTCAGATGGAACACTAGTAAAAAGAGATATAAAGAAAAAAGGTGACAGCAAGCAGAAAAAAAATGACATTCAGTGTCAAGTCGCATGAAATACGATGGCCCAAAACTTTGCTTGAAGGAGTCTTTTTCCTAACGCTTCGTTTTGTTTGTACGCTAAGGCGCCCTGCAATATTTGAGGTTTAAAGGCTAAAGCAAGTTGTTAGAACACGGCCCAAAGGCAGAAAAGGCGAAAGTTACAAGAAAAAAGAAGAAAACGCAAATAATAATAAAACAGAACGCACGTCTTAACAAAAAAGAAGAAAAAAAAGAGAAAAGGGGGTGAGGGGAAAAGGAAAAATTCTAGGTCGCGAAATATACAAGAAAATAAATAAAAAGACATACAATAAAAACTACCCCATAATTCTTCAGCTTGACGTATAGGCCGATTTTTTGTTGGCAAAGTGCCAACAAAAATGATTCTCGGAGGAAATAAATGTGAAAGAAAATCGGTTGCAGTTTTTATATTTCGTGTATTTAATCTGGAATAAGAAAAGTACTAAATTAAACGTCACTGACTTTCCGTAATTTTGGAGTATGTTCAGAGATATATGAAAGGAAGCATCGAATCTGTATAATTCAGTTAATAATCATTGTTTCTTGTCTTTAGGGGAATGATAAAATTAATCGAAACAAAAATACGATAAAAATTTAGTTTGACTTACAGTGCATAACGTTTGTTTCTAGTGTTTATTTAGTCAATCATAAAAGAAAATGTTTTGAAAAGTAACGGTAACCAAGTACTACTTTTCTTTAATTAATAAATAATTATTTTCTGAACTGAAATATATGTGTTAATAAATCATTTATACAAAAAGTTGACCTTTCGTAATAAAATCTTATTTTTAATGCAATTTGTGTGATTTTCCTTATTTGGCTCACACAATGAAAAATTTTTATTTCTGTACAATACAAGAAACTTTTTTTTACTTTATTGAAAGTTTTGCATAATTTATTTCGTTCCATGCACGTATAAGAATATTTCTGAAATCGAATCTTTTATATAAAGTTTCTGAAGAATTTATTCAAAAAACATTTCTCTAACTGTTACGGGTTTGATATTCAAAGAGAGTTTATATTCTTATATTATATTCAATCTTTTTTGCTATTTACTGATGAACAAAATCCCATAAGCACAGTTTTTCGAAATATTTAAATTACAGGTGTATATAGAAGAGCTCGACTTGTGACTAAAAAATTTCTTTGAAAAAGTATTATAATTAAAATTCTTTAAATTTAATGGTTTAAATTTTACTTTATTGAAATTTAATTATAAAGTGTTTTAAAAATTTCACTTCTTTATCATATTTATTCATTATTTAAAATGTTATCATTAGACGTTCTAGACAATGTGGGTATTCTTGGTATTTAACATATTGTACCTATTTAGTATAAATCCCACAAAATATTCTGGTATCTAAAAGATCTTGATTTATCCCGTCCTTGATATGTAATAAGAATTTAGAGAATTACCTCCACAGTACTGTTGGTATTCATTGTAAACTATCACATACACTGCCAAAGTATTAATATAGCATATCGTTCAAAATTTAGTAATATGTAAGCACTCAAGAACTGTGTATTGAAAAAAATCAAACATTAAAATTGGTGGTTATTGTAAAATCTAATTTAATGCAAATATCTGAAGGGAGCAAATTTTCAATTCTTAAGAAATTAATCGTTGTGGAAGATCTACAATAAGGAATACATTATTATAAAAAAATTATACTCTAATCAAATATACAAAATGATATTGTTTTGCTAAAAATTTAGCAGAAACTGTTATATTTAGTTTGCAGTAGTTTTCAATATTTCAAACGTTGATCTTCAATGGAATCAAGATTGAAACTTCTGACGAGCATTTATAACGAAATTCAGACATTAAACAACAGTGATTCAAGCGAATTAGCTTAGGACGATCTCAACTTTTGTGGAACTATAACAGAAGGAGATACAAGTAGAATTATCAATTAAAAAATTTCGAGTGTGTTCTATACATATCCATGGAAAAACAAAAGCAAAAAAAAAACGAACTTAAATAAGAAAGAAAAAAATTCTATACTTATAAAAATACAAAACAATTCAAATTTTAAGTCCTTTTTTTACTAAATGAATATAAATATCACGATTCATGAAACAAAAAAATCTTTCAAAATGCATGAAAATGATTTCCTTAATTCAAACAGATGATTTTATTGTGCGTATACTCGTATCACATATTTTTGATTATTTTTGAGCAAAAACAACTTTTTCAAAGATAGTTGCACATGTTTGTTATACTTTAATTTTATAGAGCACAATTATATTATTTTGAATTTTTATGCGTCCTAGATTAAAGTATTAAAGCAAAATGAAATTTAGAAACATGAAAGTCTAATCTTAAATTTATTCTGCATTCATTAAATGTATATTAATTTTGTTCATTAAACAAAATTTGGGGGAAAATGTTTTAATTGTTATTGAAAAATTCTAAAGCAAAACTATTTGTATAATAGATGGCGTTATTTTATATACAGTGTGGTTATAATTAAAGTTACACTTTTCAGAGGTCTGTAGAACTTGTTCTGCTTATCGGATTTTAATGAAACGTGAAACATATGATATATGGACCATAGGGGAAAGATTTCTGCAGTAAGAAAATAAGTACTAATTTTTGACCAACATATGGATTTTATCGAATATTCCTTATGAAAATTCATAAAACCTCTATATAAACTTGCAGTCAAAACCAGATAATCATTCAGCGTGTGTTTGTCATCATTAATCATGCCTTTACAAAAAAAAAAGATCGAGCCTTATTGGTAAAACTGTTTTATCAGAACAACAGCAACCAATTAGCTGCTCTGCGTGAATATCGTCATTTAAAGGATCTGCGGAAAGGCTCCATATCGAGGACTGGTTTGAGGATGATGATCATGAAATTTGCAGAGACTGGAGATTTGAGTGTGCTGCCCGAAAGAGGACGGAAATCGGTTGGGATTGAAACTGTCAAAGAAATAGCTACTGCTGTGGTTGAAAGAGTCTCCAGTTCCATCTATTCTTCAGAAAGTGGTCGATCAGTATCAGGCGAGTTGAAGATTCCGTAGTCGACAGTACGAAAAATTCTGCGATACATTTTAAAATGGTATCCGTATAAGATCCACGTGATACAAACGCTGAAACCTCAAGATCACAAAACACGCCTTGAATTTGCTTGCCAATTTTTAGCGAGAATGGAAATTGATGACGCGTGGCCTTGGAAAATTCTATGTTCAGATGAGGCACACTTTTATTTAGATGGAGCTGTGAATAGTCAAAATTGCCGCATATGGAGTACTTCACCTCCTAATGCCCTGCATCAACAACCACTGCATTCTGCTTACGTGACTGCTTGGAGTGGATTTACTGCTTTGAAACTTTTTTTCTTTGAAACTCTCACTCCACAAGGTCCTAAAAGATGTTATGTCACGAGTGCACAGTACAGTGAACTCCTTCAACAGCAGGTTATTCCTGCTTTATAGGAACGACAATGTTTGCAAACCACTATCTTTGTGCAAGATGGAGCAACTCCTCACATTGGGGGACGAGTCAAAGCACTGCTTAGCGCTAACATTGCGATAATCGTGTAATATCCAGACATTTTCCGGATGCATGGCCTTCTCGTACACCCGACTAAAATCCCTGCGATTTCTGGATGTAGAGATTTATAAAAGACAGTGTTTACAGAGGAGGAATTAGGACTTTACCTGATTTGAAAGCTAGCATTATTCGTCATGTGGCTGAAATCTCTTGTGAGTTGCTTTGCGCTATCATTGAAAACGTTATAATGCGCTTTCAACACGTTATTGATGTCAATGGGGTATACATATTGAGCATATTCTATAATTAAATAAATTTTAACGATTCTAATATATTTTTTGTCCTTCTTTGGGCACCACATTTCCTCCTAGTGGTCAAAATTTGTAAGTAAAGATTAAGTAAATAAAATAGTGAATTATATCTAAAATATAGTTTTTATTTGTTTTCTAATAGAGGAAATGTTCTCAAAAATTTACTTTCTCTACCTACAGGTTCTACAAGTATGATATATAAAAGAATACGATGCGAGTACCTACTACAATTGTTCCGACGCGTTGAGCCCTAATCTTTACCAAATCCATTATATACACCAGAATACTTGCACATGCATTAAACTAACATTCTTCACGTTATCATAGCCTTAATAATCCTCAATTCAATTCTCTCTGTCATTTTTATTCTACTTGATTCCCGCTATTCTCTCCATTTCTAAAGTTTCTATTTGTCTGCCTCACCCCGTTCGATTTGATCGGGGGGAAGTTGGAAACATAAACATAAAACCAGAAAGGAACCCCTGATGTTAGTCGGAGGAATAAAAATCGTGAATAGCTCACGTTAGAATTTGTCTGAAGAAACATTTACAAATACGTGTTTAGCGGTAGCTGCGCACACATATTCGTTATTATGTAAAATTATATAGATTTAGAGCCCGAAGAAAACACACACAAGTGAGGAAATGAAAAAAAAAATCTTCTTAGTTAAACAGTCATAAATGTATATCCAGACTTGCCTAAAGAAGGACGAATGAAAGTTTTTTCAACACGGAATGACATCTCTGCAGAACCTGAAGCATGTTACGCACCTGTTTCGTGAATGTATGTTTTTTTCTAAACTTTTGAGGAGAGCTTGGGAGATTTTTTTTCTCTCGTTCGTCACTGTAGGTGATTTTCAACTCTGGATGGTTCGAAAGAAGATGATTTTTTTGTACAATAAGAGTACATCTATCGAGTGCATTCCAGGTGACATTTATGCACTCAAGCTTAGAGAATTTGAAGGATATGTTATCTTACACACCATCTAGTGATAACAGCCTTTCAGTAGTACTGGGTGGAAGTAAATCATCATCTATGAAAATTAATTCTGGATTCAATTGAGGATAGATACAACACAGGAGAATATATTACAGTACCTATATCAAATATGTGTGAAGCAATATCCTACCTTTACGTATATTATTCCACACTATTATTCTTTGGTAATAATGATCAGCTTTATAGATATTCTAGTGATTACAACGAGTTCTTTTTTTCCTCCACATTAACTAGTATCCAAAGTCTTATTTGATGGTGAACTGTCCCAGAGAATGCTTCTTTGTTGCTGAATATGCTCATTGAATTAATGTTGACTTATACGATGATGACATGATGGATAATAACAGGTTTTTGTATATATAAACCAACACCATTTAATCACCGAGAATTATTTGTGGCAGATATATATATGTCTGTAGAGATCTTCAATCTCTCTAGCTATCTGGTCAGGTGCAGTAAGATTTCTCTTCAATTTCGTTTAAAAAGTGAAACAAATGTATCTTCTTAAGGTATGATGCAATATCTACTTACCGAATAGTTTCAATTGCAGTGACTTTTCTTAATCGCGAGATAACAATCTTTGCTAGGGGCTGTGTGGTTTGAATAATACTTTGTTATGGTAAGAAATTCTTATTGTTTGACTACGACCATATGCCATTCCGTAAGATATTCTACTTTATATTTGTCACGAAAATACCTAACTAATTTGCCTAAATAATTTTACTGCTTTGAATATCAAATAACAAAAAGCGTTTGTGTCTTTAGGATGACAACATAGATATAGAAGGTATTCAAATAACTTTCACACGATAGAGATCACCAAAATAGATACTTGTTACTCAACAAGGTTTTATACGAAGGTGATTTAAAAATACTTGCTTTAGACGTCAGATGGCATTGCTAAAGTAAGTTGGTCTCAAGATTGTGGCTGTCATCAGTCAAATGACAACAAAACAACATCTGTCAACTTGTCATTATTTGTACATATCCCTTCTCTTTCCTTTCAATTATATTTCCTTTATATATCACTATCTATAATTAATTATCTGCACTTCTTATCTTCATCTAATTTACCTAATCATGTTGCATTTGGTTGGCAAGGAATTATTCTAATTGTGTGCAATTTAAATTACCGAAAAATCTCAGATGTTAGTGAAGAGAAAATCACGAATAGCTCAACGCATAACATGATTGTTCACCAGAAACCAATCAACAATCAATATATATATATATATATATATATATATATATATATATATATATATATAGAGTGCTAGAGAAGGCGATGATGGTCGCCTGGGTAGGAAAAGCTATGGTGACGATTTTTTGGGATGTGATGGGTGCCATATTCATGAGCTTTTGAAAATAAAAACACCTCAGTGAGTTAACCAAGTTCCATTTCTAATAATCCATTTTCCATACCTAACACGGGTACTTTTTGAAATGACATACAGCCGAAAGTAAAATAACGTTATCTCTCAATGAATCAAAAACTAGCTAAAATATACTGATGAAGATTTAAAATTTTGATACATTTTTCGCTTTTGATCTAGGTCTTTTACACCGTCATGCGAAACAGAAACTCACCTCCTCTGACGTGGACATCCCTGCTGAGCACGGTGCCCACCACGTTGGCTGCCTCGCACCTATACACGTCCGCGTGCACGTCTTGCCGATAGTGCTCCGGCCGGAAGGGCCACAGTACCAGCGTCCCGTTGGGCAGGATCTGCCGGAGTCCAGGAATGTTGTCCGCAAGGGATCCGTCACGCAGTCGCCATCGGACGCGTGGACTCGGGTTGCCGTAAGCCAGGCAGTCCACGGACGCCCCCGTCGTGTTCAGGAAGTCCACCTGGGAAGGAGGCTCAGAGATGAACACGGGGCCCATACGCTTCTCCATGCCGCTCTCGAACCCTGTGAATTAGAGAATAACCAACGCATTAGTATATATTAGTGTTTTTCAAAACGTTTTCCGAGGAATCCCAAGGTTCTGGAGCTCTGCGAGTCAAAGTAAAAATTCGAAAAGAAAATTATAAGACAATCACATTAATGGACTAGTATTTAATAGCTAAAAATAAAAAGATACATTTAGTTATCCTAGAAAATTGATCAGAAGTTTCGAATGGGGGTTGCCGACGTCCGACGTAAATGATTTCCACTTAATAACCTCAAATGTATTCACGTTCAAAAATATGTTCTTCTCATTAAAACTTCCTGATAATAGATTTCATACAACTCATGATGCTCTTCAGTAAAAGTGTAACAAAGTAGGTAAAATAACATTCTAGAAAATTTTAAAAATAATATTGTGTTTTCAGTTCTCATTCAGACAAGAAGGCAATCAGATAATTCAAAATTGGGCTGTATGTTATAATATTTAAAACAGAAGCATTGATCGTATTTAATGTTATGCGTTTAAATTTTCTTTCAAAAGTGCAGCTTCATTGTATAGAATAGAAGTGTTATACAAAATTTATATATTGTGATTACATGACATTTCTGATGAAAAGAGCAAACTCATTGCTCAATAGCGTTTACTGATTAACATTTGATGAATATATAAAGGAATACTTTATGAAATTACTTGAATCACAGAAAAACGAGTCATTCGAACATTTATTCAACCAGGACGCACATTTATCGGTAAGCTACGTCGCATATTTTTGTCTTAGTAAGGTATAGGACAACTTTTCAAATTCTTTGCAATCGCAAATTTGCCAAGAATACAAGATGTTGAAAATTTTAATGATGATGTTCTCTGTAAAAACCGTATTAAAGGTAAATTTATGTAAGAGAAAAAATATATTTTATCTATTATTTTTTAAGATAGCATTCATACATCAATTAATAAATATTATGCTTTATAAGCCAGTGAAGGAATTTATAAAGGATTAGAAGCATTACTCATTTAAATTAGATGAAAGGAAACATATTGTTATGTGTGCGGGTAAGATCAGCCAAATCTTTTGAATATATAATTTAAAAATACATTTTTCAGAAAAACACTCTTTATCAATGATACCAGTCTCTTTCATAATGTTAAAGCAAATAGAGCTAGCAAAATTAATTTGATATAAATCATCTGATTCGGTAAATGATGCGAACAATTTAGAGTGGTTAACTTGAATGGCAAATTTTCTTTCTTTTTAAACTGTGTAGCATCTTTTGCGTCCACGGAGCTCATGACTGGCGTGGTTTCCGTAAGTCACGGTTTGGAAATCTGATGCCACTGAAAACTCGGTGTATAGCTGTGGTGATTCACTTTAAATCTGTTGAAGATCAATGTCAGTACGTTGGGATGGTGTTGAAGTTAGGAGAGTAAAGCGCTAGCTCACAGGTGTAGCCCTCGTCACTTGAGTGAAGTTCTGAATAACGTACGAAGTCCGTCACCAATACCCCTCGAGTTGCTTTTAATAAGCAATCAATCAATACATAATACCTAATTTGAATGCTTTAATGAAGAATGGAACGCTTTTATATGGATTTCGGCATGTCTTCGAGAATCTTTAAACAGTTCTCGATGCATTTTTATTTTACTGTTAAGTTCCGTCATAATAATTTAATCAATTGACTTCAAGAGTATTCAATATTGAAACGAATTGCTACTGTGAAAACACCTGTTAGAAGGGATTCTGAAAAGTAATTTTTTTTGTAATCATCATGAGTTCTTTTATCTCAAAAATTAACAGAGAAAAAGTTTTTGAATAACATCATAGGGATTATATAAGAATCAATATATTTCCTTTAAGGGCCTTTCATAGCAAATAAAATAAAAACCATCTAAAAAACAAACAAACAATTTTACCAAATACAGTGTGGGAAACGAATTGCTTGCAATGGCATTTCACTGCAATAGTTCGATAAAAACTTTAGCACTCGAAAGTGGCAACGTTTAAAATTCTGTTAGTTCTTTAGATATACCATTAATGAAGATATAATCAAACATTTATCCTGTTTGTTTCAGAATTTTTCGCAATTACAATTCACCACTAAAAAGACACTTTATCTTACTCATGTATGAAGACTGCCTACGAATCAGGTACGAGGAGCGTCTTTCATTTTCATTAATCAACTTTGTTCTATCCCCTTTGATTCGATTCCTAACGGTCCGGAAAAGCGACATCTTAATCTTTCCCTTCTTTGGCAAGAAATGACCCGATCGATTGTTCCTCTCCCCTTCCCAAAGTGACCACCACAGTGACCGAAGAGAGTGAGTCTAGTGACCCATAAAGCGGAGGATGATAACGGAGACGAAGGGGGCTTGTTTCGGCGCTGACAAATTACTCGGAAGGGCGTTTTTATCTCACTGGAGTGGCTACTTGATCCCACGGACGCGGCTCACCGGAACTGACCGACTCGTGTCCGAGATTTTGTTTCTTCCTTCTTCTTATTTCCTCCTTTTCTCTTTCTATGGACTGGAGGAGAAAAGGAGGGAATTAAATTTATCAACTTCTTCTAGAGCAACTCGTTGTTTTAACGGGCTCGCCCACACATCTTTTCTTCTTCTTGCACTTGTTTAACTCCAAGCTGCTGATTTAGTGATATCAGCACAAAAGGCGACAATAACACTTTGAAGCATAAGCCTATAAGATAGAATAGCTTTTTGATATGAATATTATTTTAATTAGGTGATTTTATTTCTTATAACCAAACTTTACGTACAAATTTAGTAACTATAGATTTCAATGGAATTAAATTTATCCGGAGCAACTTGTTATATTAACGGGCTCACGCTCACATCTTTTCTTCTTGCAGTTTCTTAAATCAGAGCTGCTGACTTAGTGATATCAGCATAAGAGGTGACAACAACACATCGAAGTATCAGTCTTTAATATAGAATAGAAATATCAAAATTTTGATTTTATGAGTTATTTAAATTAGTATAGGTGACTTTATTTTTATAATCACGCTTTTCGCATGTATTTAGTAACTACGGATTACAATTATTTTAAATTTATCAACTTCTTCAGATATTTTTTTAATATTAACTAAAACATCAGTTCTGTTTTCTAAAAACTGTATTCTTTTTCCTTCTGAATCTATAAATATGTGCATTGTTTCAATAATAAGACTTAAATTATAATATTATTAATTGTTATATGAAGTTGTTTATATGATTAATATTCAGGTAGTGAGTTAGTGTTTATTAACGCCGCACTTAAAAACAACACTAAAGCTATTGGCGACGGACTTCGTAATTTGGAATATCAGTCAAGTGACAAGGAAAACATCTAAGTTTGTCTAATCCCTCTCCAAATTTCTTCACCACACCGATAGGAGGACTTTAAACTTTTTCCAGGCTTAATGTGTCTCACCCCACTACACGGCGGGCTTTAGTGACTCAGGATGCATCTACGACAAGGACAACGATGATTCTTTTATGCCAAGGTGTACTTAAAAGTGCTGATTTACTAATATCAACATAAAAGGTGACAATAAAACTTCTAAGCCTAATTTTATTTATGATAGAATAGAAATACCAATATTTTGAATTTTAAGAGTCAGTTCTTAAACTAGAAAGTGAATTTTCTTTTTGTGATTGAACTTTTAGTGTAAACTTTGTAAGAATGCTTTTATATCAGTTTAATTTATATATTTCTTAATCAGCAGAGGAGTTAGATGCTAATTAATTTCTTTTTATAATTCAGGTTTTTTTTTGTTCCTGTATCAATGTATAAGTCAATATAATATTTCAAAAATCTAAATATCGCACATTTTTAGATGATCTCTCTTTCAATATTTTAAAGAGTTAATTTAGTGCTCAAAAATATTCAAATTTTTTTTTTAAATAAGTTAACTATACAGTTTATAATATTTTTTCTGTTAATGGAATTAAATCTGACTAATATATTACTTTTAATTGGTTTTGTAATACTCCAGTTTAATTATTAAAATAATTTTGTTCATTTTCATTGTTTGACTATTTTACTTAGATTACCTGCACTTCTACTTTTACATTTGGTAATCAAGATAATCCAGTTCTTTTAAGAAAGAGTTAGAAATAAATTCAACCATCACTTTAATTTCAGATATTAGCCACCAACGGGGCTAATGTCTCAGGTAATGTATAAATTGGTCACTCGCCCACTTTTCAATATAAAGCACGAAATGTAAGTGACTTGTTTTCATTTTAAGGCAATAATAATTACACTTAACTTAAAATATATTGAATTTAGTTGTTTATTGTTTGCTTTAATTCTAATATTTAATCGAATTATTTAAAAATCATTTTATCGTTTACTTTGATTCTAATATTCATCAGAATAACTTTATTAATTATTTTTTTAAAAAAAGTTAGCAGCTTTGATGGCTTAATCAGTTCTTTGCAAAACTTTGTGCCCCCCCTTTTTTTTTTCGTTAGGAGGGCTAATTTAACAATGCAAAAACTACACTTATATTTAAAGCTTTTTCTTTCACATTTCTTCTTGCAGTCACAAGTAGCGGAGTGGTCATGATAGCGAGCTCATAGTTAACAATGTTTCCATCGAGTCGTGGGTTCGAACCCTGACGCCACTAAAAACCCATCGTGTAGTGGAGCTGATGAGCATTAAATCTGTCGAAGCTCAATTTCTTCGCTTTGGAATGGGCTGGTGTGGTAGTTTGTAGAGTGGGGTGCCTCGTCACTTGATCGAGGCTCAAAATTGCGAGGATCGTTGCTAATATTCCTTATGTCAGTGCTAAGTGCGGCGTTAAAAAACTGCAAATCAACTACATTAGTTTTTTATGCCAAGTTTTAATCATTTTTGTACTTAATTTCAAAAAGTATAAAATTTGTGTAATACAACTTTAACTTAGAGAGAGAGAGAGAGAGTTTTCCATATCCCTCAAAAATACCCATATGATATGATTTCTTAATGTTGAGATATCAGTTTTCACCCCAGTAGCTTAATGTTAATCATTGATATAACAATAAAGACATTTTGTGATTTTGATAATTACAAGAATGCTTAAAATTTCTAAAAAAAATTGCTGAAATTATGTTTCAGAAGCAAGTTAGTTTTTCTATTTTTTTTTAAATACGTGTGACATAATTTTGAAAATTCATAATTAATTTCAGTCATTACCTTAAAAGTTTTGATGTGATTAAGTGATCAAAGATTCTTTTGAAAACAATAACTTAAAACTATCATATTATAAGGCTACAAGTAATAATATCTGCATATATAAAGAACCAAAAAACCATGTACTATTCAAGCATTATATGATAAGTTTTATATGACATAGTCTTTATAAAATACAATTAAACAGCATGTAATATAAGATTACCATAATAGACAACTGTCACGAAATCTACTTCGTTGATTTTATAATCACACTAGAAAGGATGGGAAGGCATAACTGTCCATTCAACCATCAAACTTTTCTTACATGTATTTAATTGGTCTCAGGTTCGCATTTTGGAAACTAAAATTAATTTCGCTTAGATTTTGGCCTTTAAAATATGATCAAGCAAACATTTTTGAATTGTACAAATCTGAAAATGATCGGAAAATATTTTTATTCTTTCTAATATAACATATGATAATTTCTAATAGTTATAACATATGATAATAACATATGATAATTTCTAATAGTTATAACATATGATAATAACATATGATAATTTATAATATAACATATGATAATATAATATTTGATAACAATCTAGTGTTCTAAAATTTCGTTAACTGGAACGACAAAATCTAATTCTGATTGCATATTTCTTAAGTAATAAAATGATGTTATCCTTTGCACTCGTTGGCATATAATTTTTTGTATATACTTCTCTGTTAACAAGATCAGTATTTCAAGGAAACATTACATTTAAACTAATGCTAAAATTTATAATATCTAGACATTTGTCGTGGGTTTATGTGTTTGTGATGTCTTTCCTTTATTATTTAATTTTACCATTACCTTTCCTTCTGATTAAAAACTGTACTCTAATTGAAGATACATAAGAGCAATTCAAAATACTTTATTGAAAACTTAAAATAGATAAGGTTGCTCTCTCTTTCTCTCAAATCCCCGTAACTCATCATTTCTAGATTATGATCACCTAATGAAATCGTAGCTTACCAATTCACTCGTTCCGATTCAAACAATTCTCACTAACAGTAGCTTCGTATCTTAGGCAAAGAAACACTTCAATCTAAACGATTAAAAATGATGCTTCAATCCAATTTACTAATATCTAAGACCTTCCACTATCCTCATTGTCCATTTTCCTTTAATTTCTGTTTCTTTTATATACCATAATTTCTTATTCAAATCGCTGCACTTCTTATCTTTATCTCTTTTACCTAATCACGTTTCCCTTTGGTTGGAAGCAAATTGTAGTTTTATGTAATTCAATTTATTATAAAATCCCCCTAGGTTAGTAAATAGAAAATCGCGAATCCCCACTGACTCATGTTTATTGTTATATCCAACTCTGAATAAAAAAAATAATAGCACCTTTGGATTTATATTTCAGAATTTCTCTATGGATAATTATTTGTAACAAAAGGTTCATTATTTTTTATTTGAAAATTCCTTTATTTTATTAAGAAATATGTCGCAAGAGCAAATTTTCTGAAGTAATATTTTTATAAATATTCTTGGTTTGCTTACTCGTCGCGTATAACTTATCTAGAAGAAAAACGAATTAAATTTGGTTTCCTGCCAAAATAACACAACAGACTGAATGTAGTAAAGGAACTGAATAAAGCAACTAAATGTATATAAAATCCAGTTGTTTTATGTAGAGATGAAAAAATCTTAAAAAAGAATCAATCTTGGACAACTAATTTTTTTATTCGTCACAAATACTACCATTTTTGAAGATGCTTGTTACGTATTCGATATTTTTCTTGAACCTGTAAATACTGATATCACATAATATTAGATTCTAACAGATATTGCATATTATTGATCTTTCTTATATCGATAATAATAAGATACTCGCACTTCCTGAGTTATGGATATTTTTAAAATTATTTCTTGTGAGATTTAGTATAATGTTAAATTTCGTTATTACATTAGTATCAAGATTTATGTAACAAATAAATAACAGAAATTTTAAAATTCCTTTTTAAAACCCTTAAATTCATACGTAGAAATTTCTTAATCCCCCCCCCCCCTTAAATTTGTGTATATTTTGTGTTATTAATAACAATTTTGGTTCTATTAGTTACAAAATATTTTGATATTTTGAATTTATTTGTATTTGTTTTTCTTTTTTTAATGTTTTTATAATGGATTTGATTTTGAATTTAATATCTGTTCAAATGAAGCTTTGAGCTTAGGACCTTTTTTTTAAATATATTTTGCCGATGTGGATAGTTTGACTAATGATTTTAGAATAACCCAGCCTAACAGTCTAAATAAATTCAAATGTATTGTACTCCATTATTTTGCTTTTTTTCAAATTTTGGTTCCAACAGTTTTCTATATTTATGTCTTTTTTATAGTTTTGATTGTTGTCAATTTATTTTTATCTCTAAATTAATTTACTTTTTTTTAAAACTTTTCTAATGTATACATAGCTTTTCTTTTACAGTTAAATATGAATCGTTATGTATATTCATTTTTTCTTTATTCAGAATGTTCTATCTAATCTTTATGATTCAGTACAATCTTATAATTCAGTGATACACCAATGATTTCTTACATGTTGTTTTATTTTTTAGTTAATAAGATTACTTCCTTACATGTTTGTGATAAAAGTATTCATGTTTAATCACATATAAATATTAAATTTTATATATATATATATATATATATATATATATATATGTAGCATAATAAGATAAGTTACTTTTATCTTCAAAAGGCTTATAACTCAACACAAGCAGAGTTGACCGATATATTTTCAAAAAACAAAATTACTTTTATCTTTATAACTTTGTTCAAAGTATTGCATGTAAATATTCACCAAACTATTACTTGCAGGTCCTCCTTGTGGAATAACCAGAGTTTGTTTAAATTTTTGATCTTTATAATTAATATGATTTTTTGAGTACAATACTAATCAAAGATTAAAAAAGACATGAACAATGAACTCATTAATATTTAAACTTCATCAATAATTAACAGTTCCTTAACTAGATCATCTTCATCTATCGAATTAAGTGGATCGTCAAAATCATAATTACTAATATATATATCTTTGTTTTTAATATTCTTAATCATATTTAAACTATTTTAATGATAGTAGGTTTCTTAATTTATTTATTGTATCTTTTAATATTTTTATAACAATTTATCTGCTTTTGTAATGTAAATATTACATCCTTTAGTGACAGTTCTAAATGTTAAAGGGTCCTTGTGTAATTTTGAAGTAATATAGATCTGAAGATATTTAATTTTATTTACATAATAATACATAATTTATTCCACATCTTAAGCATACCATCTTGTGAATTACCAGAACACGTAATATAAAATTTTATTGGATTTTGCTAAACACTGTTGTAATGTGTGTTTGAATTTGTAAGGACCAAAACCATCACCGATTGGTTACAACCCTGTTAGTGTACCAAACAGGCTACGACGATCTTACGAAAAAAAAACTGTTTTCATTAATTGGTACATGATTTTCTATAGTTTTTTAAGAAACAAATCTAGTTGGATTTTTTTTTTCGTATTCCTTCATTCGCTCGTAAGGCGAATTAAATGATGTCGCTATAAACTTGATTCATACTTTTTTTCTTAACAATCCTTTTAAATTCAAAAGTTTTTATATATATTTTGAAGAACATCACTGCTGCTGAGAGTTGGGCGATAAAAATTTGTAGCTGCATATTTTTATGCAAAAAATATTTTTTATGAGTAGTTTAAATTTAAAATTTAAATTTGCATTTGAAATCCTTTTTGTTTCATTTTTTATTTAAAATACCTAGTCTTCCCTTTTTGTATACATCTGAATTAATGAAAAAATCCTAATAAAATATAAATTCTATAAGATTACTCTCAGAAATTCGAAATGTCTCACTGCAATAATCGAATAACGATTTGATTATCGCAGCTCACTACAATAATCGAATCGTTCTTCCTTCAAGTAATATTGCATTTATCATCCTATGAGATTTTAACTTATTCGTTCAAAATCTAAACTATTGTATTTAATTTGCTTAAAAGAAATTAAAAAAGAAAAAGGAAAAGACTTTGAAATAAAAAATTATCTACTTCTTCTCTTTCGTACTTTTAAAAGTATATTAATTAATTTAGAGAACTGAAAATTCATAAACAAATCATTAAGATCACAAAATTGCCTTCCAAAACTTCATGCAATACAATAAGGAAATAGATACTTTTCTCTTTTTAATATATTTGACTACACTCAAATATATAGCAAAGCCTAAATTTGATATGAGTTACAAAAACTCCATAGAATTATTACAACTTTCACAAATTCTAGATGGTCCGCAGAAAAAAGCCTTAGGAACAAATACCTGAGGAAAACTATAGTAGGAAGAGATATTTAGGATTTGTAAATGTATTTATATTAAAAAATTCATATCAACAAATTTTTTTATTCCGTTTATGGTTTTTCTTAGACCTGTAAAAATTAAATGGAAAATACTTTCATTTGTAAAGAATCTTTTTTAAGTTAAAAAAAATCTAACACTATATAGAATATATTTTAATTTAATCAAACAAATGCCTCTGGTAGATTGACAAACTTCATTGTATTTTTTAGTAGATAATGGAAAATAAAAAAAATGCTGCTAATTATACATTTTAATGACTTTAATGTAAAAAATACTTGGCATTCTTAAAAAGTAATTTAGCATATATATTTATTTTAAATTTTTAGAAAAAAACAGTAATATTAATTGATATGAAGTGTGTGGATTTCAATGACATGTCATCTTTTAATTAACATATACCTAACCCTCCTAGTTCTATAACTTAAACAAAATTGCATATCATATCCCTCTTATTAAAAAAAATTGATTTGCTTTTATAACATTCTTATCATATTCGGACAATTTCCTTTTTCCAAAAGATGTTTCCAATTAAGAAAAAAATAGTTGTTATTTATTTGAATGAGAGGAATTATAATGAATGATTTTTTAAATGTTTTTATGTTGAACTTCATGGTTTAAAGCTCGAAAATTTATGTTATGAAAACTACTGTCAGCAGAAATTAAGTTTTATTCTTGCTTATTATTCTTTTTCATATTTTACACATTTTAATACATTACAATTTTAATGAGAAATGTTAATTCAACGGGCTATGATGATTGATAACTTATTAATTAATTTTCAGTTAACTTTTACTCATAAGTTGTATTATGGGTATAATTAAATCAATTGTTTTAAAAAAAATCCTTAGGTAATTTTTTGGCTCTTTCAACTTAAAGTATGTCCTATGCATTTAATGAAATACTGTCGCAAAAAGTCACAAAAAGTTTGAAACGTCGAAAGCTAACCAAGAAATCAAATTTCATATTATTTTAAAATGAACTGTAAGAAAGTTGTAAAATAAATAAATAAAACCATCATAATATTCCTCAAAGGAAACTGTGCCGACAAATGCTCTTCTATAAAAGTCACTCAAATACCTTCCGTGGAAACGGACATTTGAAATGAATGTTTTTTTCACCGATTTATCATTTTCATTAAATAACCATTGAAAAAAAATTGTAGAGATTTGTTTGAAAAGTAATACCTAAAAAGCCCTAACTGTTTAATTTTTCACCCTATTTTTCAAATTTTTGTTGTAACAGAAAGCTTCATGTATCCTCTATGTAGTGCATTTGTTTTTGTTCCTAGATGTCGTAGGTATGCTGAGAATCTAGCTACCCACATGGAGAAAATGAGGTTGTGAGCAATGAGGTGTCATTGCACCCGACCTTGCGGCATGGGCCTGTCACCTCTTTCCAAAGATGAAAGAGTACCTCAAGGCTATTTTCGCGTAATGTTAAAGGATACGGTTCTGGATTGGATAATTTTTCCCTATTAGCTCGATATACACCAAGAATAGAAAACTTTATAATACTAATCATTTCTATCCGAATCAATCCCTTTTCTCTGATGTAAAATGTGTTTACTGTTTCGTTTCTTATATTGTAATACTAAGTGGACTTTAAACTACGTATTCATGTAAAAAATTATATATTTTGATTTTAAGAATACTGCATCTTAAACGAATGTATGAGTTACAATCTTGCAAACTTATATGAAAATGGGAGCAATTTTCTGCCTGGAAATGTGTTTGAATTTTCAATCAGGTTCTTTGACTTCAGGCGGAGACAACCATAAGGGGCATGACTTTCGCTCTGATGGCGACATGAATGCTGCTGTTAAAGCCCAGGGAAGAGAAAAAACTGCCAGAATTTTTTCCCCACAGATTTACCAAACTCGTCACGCTTTGGTGCAAAAGCGTTTGTGCTAAAAATGAGTAATGCATTACATATAGAATATACGGATCTTTCAGGTACAACAAAACTGGATAACAAATAATAAAATTATGGTTATGGAGACAGACCTTGTCAACACAAGCTTCGTAAGACATAATTTACGATTTTTTTTTGTTTTATGCATAAAACACATTTTTTTTCTTTCCGACTCATTTCTGATGAAATACGAGAAAGAGAGATAGACACCTCGAACGTAGGCGAGCAGAAGGAGCAGGAGCGGCCAGTTAGGCGTGTTCCAAATCATGTTAGTGCGAGGAGGACGACGAGTGCTGGACGGACCTCGTTCCTCTGGGGGCCACGGGTGGCGTCGCGGCGACCACGGCATGACACTCCACCGGCCTCGACATCTTTCCTGAAAAACATACAACAGGCCCATTAGTCCTAATGGAACACACGCATAAGGATAATGAATCGCTGCGCTCTGCGCTTGTGGCTTTGCAATTTTGAAATGGAGAGTATAACTTTTGAATTCGGATGTAATTTCGAATTACTTTTTTTAAATCTGCAGTGAGTCTTCTTAAAGCTGTATTCATCTAATTTTAAAAATCAAGACTTAATTCGGAAAAAGTTTTCTAAAATAGAAAAAGAATCCATCACAAAGTCTTATAATACCACAACTTAATTGCGTTAATGTATAAGAAAATACCGTATTTTATTATTTTTTCCCCTTAAGACTAAATGGGAGAAACAACAAAACGCCATGAAAAAATAATCGAACGAAAAGAATAAATTATAAAATCTTAAACAAAGAATTAATACTAAAAGAAGTTTCATGCACATATTACTAAATGGAATTTCATCCTACATAAAAATTATTTTTGTGATTGATTTTTTGAGCTTCTCATTTTAGCAGTCACATTTATGTGTTTTCTAAAAAATCGGATTTTATTGTGATTGAAAGTTAAATGAGATGCAACAAACAATTTTCAATTTCAAGTTTTAGTACCCGTTCAACACACGGGTGAATATTTAAAATGTGACTACAAAGATTTACAAAAGTATTTAAGCATAATTTTGCAAATGAGAAATAAACGAATGAATAAATACAATGATCTCTTAAAAAATCTATGCAAATGATAAATTCCCAGAAGCATATAATGGGATATCCTTTGATGTAATATGCGTCAGAAATCTGATCAGCGGAGCGAGAATTTAGCGAAAGTGGAGGGGAAGCAATAAAAAGTCTAAGCTCACTCATTAAGCTGTTTATTCAAATTTTGTATATAATGCATTACTTGATATTTTTCTCGTTCTTTCTCTAAAAGAGGGCCAAATGCTCATTCTGTACACCGTATGAATACCAAGTTGTTTAGATAAAAAAAATCTATGACTTCTAGAAAATAAATTTTTAATTAATTCGATATAAGCGAAGAGATAGGTGCAAACAGCGAAACACGGGACCGTAAATCGAAATCAGGACTGTAAGATTAAACGCAGTTGCTTAAGACACCATACCAAATATGACGCATTATGTAGGAACGAAAAAGTATAGAAGGTCAGTAATGTTGTGTAAAAAAATTAAAAGAAAATTTCAACATCTAGAAGTGGAGGAATAGGATAATGATGTTTTGAATAGAAGTATTAATAGTACAGATCATGTAATAAAAATATGGACATTGAAAACATTGTTTAATACGAGGAGTAGGAAGTTCATATCCTCGTCATATATTATTAAATGATTCATTCGAAACAAAATCATAATTCTACAACAAAAAGCAAACAAATGCATCGAAACAGCAATCTCCATAAAACTGCACTAGGCCGTCAATAACAAACAAATAAATAGGTATAACGATCTTCAAAAAGCTCTGTGATTATAAAGTCAGAAACAGCAAAAGGTCATGACGTCATGTGATGTAAGATGCGCATTGAATACAAATTCTGCCTCATCAATCCTCTAACGTTTAATTTTAAGAAATCTAAAGCGATTTCGGAAAGGAAAAAAAAGTTTCGAGGTACGCGTCATGAACCTCCATAACTCTGCGCGCCAAGTTCCGCAGTGTTTGCGCTACGCCGTCCAGTCATACACAGATACAAATTCTTCCTTTTATTAATACAGATGTACATTAATTTATCCAGGAACAAAAAACTGATGAGGCCTCGATATTTTAAAACCAATTTCAAAAAATGAAATTTCATAAAAAAAATTATTCAAACGCGCGTAATTTGAACAGAAAATGTTGGAGAAAAAATGCTGCATCTGCAGAAAAAAACGGGAAAATGGGGGGAAATGAGAGAAGTTAGAAAAATATAAAAAAAAAAATGAGCCTCAAAATATTTTGACAAGAATACGCTTATGGCTAGCTCTTTATATACATCAGCAAATCACCCTAACATTTTTGGAGCTATAAGATATGTATAACGGATAAAAAAGTATTCCAATTTATATGTAAGATTAATACATCATTAAACCTTTAAGTCAAATTTCTTTTTGACAAAATAAATCCCAATTATCAATTTTTATTGAAGAAAATGTGATACTTAGAAATTTCTTGACAAATATATATATATATATATATACATACGAGGTGAGGCTATTAAATAATGAGACTGACGCTGCTACAGAATAAGTACGCATGTGCCAAATGCCAGCGACCGAAAGCAGTTTAGCCTGAAGTCTTGTCTTTGTAATGCAGTGCCTCCCGTTTCTGTAAGAAAATCCGTTTACCCGTAGCCTTCGTTCGCATTAGAGTTCATTTCTTTTGTGTTTTGCCAGAAAAATAAGTGAGCAACGAATTGTTGTGAAATTTTACATGAAACATGGAAAAACAGCTATTGAAATTTTTAACTTATTGAAAGAAGTGTATGGTAATGAATGTTTATCGTGTTCATGTGTTTTTGAGTGTATTAAGAGTTTTCAAGTTGATCGAGAAAACAGTGACGCCCATGCCTCCCACTCGAAAACGGATGATAATATCGAAAAAATCGGTAATCTGTTCTAACTGACCGTCGGTTAAATATTCGTGCAATTACTGAGACTGTAGGAATTACAAAGAATCCGTACGATAAATTTTACATTAAATTTTAACATGCAAAAAGTGTTTACTAAAATAGTGCCTAAAATTATCACGTTTGAATAACAAGAAACTCACAAAAACTATTGTCCTGACATTTGTAAGCCAAACTTATTGAAAATGATATATGTACTTTCACTGGTTTCCTGAAGGTCAAACTATTAATCACTTGAGATATAGAACAGTTATTGCTTGCTGAAACCAGCAGTATCTGTCCTATATCTCAAGTGAAGCAATAAAAGTTGGAATTATATCCAAATACGTTTCGAAATTCATTGAACTCAAAGAATTAGTTCATGCAGACTATCTCCATTGCAGACTATTCGTGCAAACAAACTATTGCCATTCATAATCTTACGAAATTAACTTTCAAAAATAAAAAAAATAAATAAAAACGTTGGAAGAAGCCAACGATTTACTCAAATCATTTGCACAAAATCGGATTAAAAATTACTAATGATGTTCATGTGATTTATGTTTAAAAAACGAGTTTTTGCATTTAGAAAGTGAAAATAATGATACCAGCACATTAAATCTAGACATATTAAATAAGTAATGATGTTGAAAGTATTGCTACATATATTATAGATGTGGATAATGCAAAAAACAACAGGTACTCTTTTAAATTGATCACCTTGTATATAGTTATATATATATGTGTGTGTGTGTACAATAGTGGCCACAGTTGTGGAATTGCGGAATGTTAGAGGACTCATATACGTAATATTGTTAGGAGTATTACCATAAATTATAAATAATTTGAAGAACAATTTAATAAAAAATAAAATACTCTAAAGTTAGTTTCACTACCTGCATTCTGTCAAAATGGAAGTAGCTTTCTTCCATTTGAACGTGCTAAGGAGCTTGAGCATTTAGAGAGGCAGTCCTTTGGTTTTGACAATGAAACAATCAAGTTATAGTCTGATTAAACTCTTGATATCATTTTTGGGTTTAGAAAGACATTTATCAGTGTGTCAAATGATTGCCAGTTAATTGTTTATTTTTTTATTGTGTTCTTTCATTTAGTAAGCTTGTAAAACGTAAAAAAATTATAGAAAATGTGCGAAGACTTGATTGATTACCAAGATAGCGATGTAAAATAATGGTTTTACGTGATCAAGGCTACATTTATGAAGAAATTAAAACATAAGTTGGTGAACACTTAATGAAATGTAGTATTTCAAAATTTCTGAAAGAATATAGGGAGCCTCACTTATTACGAAAGAAATCTGGTGAAGACAGAGAAAGATGCATAACATTAATTATGATGATATGATAATTGAAAAACTATGCTTACGTTATAGAAATAAATCATTTGGGAATACACAAAAAGAAATGGCGCTATGTAATGTAAAGGTTAATGCAAGGACTGTTCATCGTAGACTGCAGGAATTTGGTCTGAATGCTAGAACTCCAAGAAAAAGGCTATTCTTATCTCTCAAAGACTTATAAGGTTAAACTGGGTTAAAATTCATGTTAATTGGACAGCAGAACAACGGGATAGTGTTATTTTAAGTGATGAGACCGAAATTCTCCTTTTTTGGAGGTGATGGCCTAAAATATATAAGACAAAATTAGCGAAGATATGCATCCTGATTGCATTACACCTACAATGAAACAGCCAGTTAATATCATGATATGGGGTTGCATAACATCAAAAAGTATGGGCTTAACTTGTGTGATAAATAGAAATTTATAAATGCCCAGAAATACACAAAAAAAATACATGAACTCTAACTGAAGTCATCCACGCATGATATTTTCCAAGACAATGAAGCATTTATGTTTCAACATGATTCAGCTCCATAACATGTGATAACTGAGAAAAAACAGATCCCAAAGTAATCATATTCATCAACTAGAATGGCCTGGAACTAACCTGAACCTTAACCAGATCGAAAACCTATGAAATGAACTAAAGAAACTTGGCAATAAGAAACAACTCAGCTATAAAATCCAATTAATAGAAGTAATAATTAAATCTTGATTTCCCATTATAACAGTTGGTGAACTTAAAAAGTTAGTTCACTTCATGGAAAGGCTTTTTGTAAAGCTATAATTAAGGTTAAAGGTTACCCAACCGAGTATTAACCAACATTGTCAGATAGTTGGTATATTTCATTTTTTCTGCGTGTCTTATTATTCTATTTTTAACTTAAGCCGCAATAAAATGTCCTTCATAGAAGCTATTTCGTTAATATTTTGATTAAATTATCTTTCCAATGATAAATAGTTTTATAGTATTAATTTAGAAAAATTTAGTTTGTATATGAACCTTCAAACATCAAAAATAGTTTTTTCCAAAAGGTTTCCGCAATTTTGGCCGCCACTGTATATATACAAATAACATCAGCATGAAATTAGTATCAATAGCTAATAGATAAAACCGGAAATAAGGTGGAAGCATTTCATCCCTATAGCACATAACAATCGATGTACACTTCAGGAACACGTGCAAGGGTATGAAGTTATTATGCCACTATCCACCAGTAAAACACCCTTTCAAAGAAAGTCTTCTTCTCTACAGTTCGTTGGGAGATACAGGGTTTCCAAAGTTCTCCAAATGGATTGACAGCGGCTATCACTTAGAACGTTGAATCACGATTCATTGTAAAGAGAACAAGGGGCTAGTCCACTCTATGAGAAGATTGAGAAAGACAAAACATAGATCTCCTAGTATACAGGCCAACAGCAGGGAGTTTTCAATAAATAATTATTCCTTGACGCATTTCTCTCAGAGGCTGTAGAGACAGTTTCCAAGCAGTAGCCTTCCTATTCCGCCTCTTCAGTAAGGCTATGTAGAGATCGTCCTTTGTTATTGTACTTTGGTCATCCTTGATAAACTCTCCTTGACATAGTAGAAGTCTCAAATGAATTGCTGCCGCAGCTGTGATACCATTTTCAGAGAATTTTCAATTTATTTGTGGTTTGGGCTTGAAATTGCCCAGCTTCGAGTCGCCCCATTACGTTCAACGCATTGAGTGAGGAAAGCCTGTATGTTACATAACGAAATGTAATTTTCATTCAACAGACAATGGTTAATGATGACTATTAATGCATCTTGCGATACTCGTCTAATTTTTGTAGCTTATTTCATTTGAGTATAATTGGCGTCTGAATATCCAATATGCGAAATTTCCTACTACAAAGATGTGTTTCACATATGTATATGCATGCGTTGTGCGATTTTTGTTAAATTCTATTTACTGGTCGGTTTAAGACTGTCCGAAATGTACTTTGATTTTTCATTTGGTTTACTGTCGAGTATAAAAAGGTTCGAAATTGTAATAAAAAATCTTATACCTTTTTTTTTAAATGAGAGGATCTTAACATTGAAAATAAAATTTCAAAATAGTAATATCTAATAAAATTTATAAAATTCACGATAAAAATTAAAACATCATAAAACAGTGTATTGTATATTATACAAGAAAACACAACAATAAATAGGAATACCTTCCTCAGTTTTTTCGCAACTATCTTGTTTTTTTTTAAAAAATTATTTCATTCAAAAGCACAATGTTTAGCTTTAGGATACAGCCGAGGAGAAAAAAGATCGCACATCGTAAAAGCATAATATAAAATATATGGATCGTGGCAAGAAGTGAATATTTGTCTTCCAAAGGAGCTTCTTAAGGTATGAAGTGCAGGAAACTAACGGATGACATGCTCTTACAATGTGAGATCATACATCTCAAAAATCTATTTGGGCAACTGTTCTATACTTTACTAACGTAGTAGATGGAATACTGGTAATGGGTTTAACATATTGAACATCGTATTTACTGTTAAATACAAGCCTTTAACTAAAACAATTGTCTTTAACAGTTATCATCAGTACATTAATGGAAAATTGACTCTGTTTAAAATCGATAAAATGCTCAACAGGGTGTCTCATAACTTGGAAGGATGGTAAATCATTTCGTTAGGAATCATAATTACATAGAAAAGTACGTACGGAAACCTATGAATGGCACCATGCATGAACTTTCAGAATAGGCACGTGTGGCTTCCTCATTTTAGACTACGTGTGATCAACATGAATTGTTACACAAACATGAAATTGACGGATATTCACTTTGCCTATGGTTTCGACAGCGGTAATGGATGCGTAGCTGTTTGCTGTATGAAGAAAGATATCCAACGAGACGCCAGCCAAATCATCATATGTTTGCTCAAGTATGTGAGAACCTTACGGGAGGGATCCTTTATAGCGACGTTACATAATACTGGATAGTCATGAATAGCCCGAACATTCATATTGGAAATGAGTCTGTTACGTGCTTTGGATAGATATTCTGAAACCAGTGAACAAGGGTATGTTTCTGTCACCAGAACCAACTGTCTGTCGCATTTCTACCGGACGAAACCTTACAACTCTCTCATTTTCAGAGAGTTTAGTTACTTCAACCAGATGACCACACACGACGTATCGCGTTTTTACAGATATTTCTTCACCAAAGTGCGGCTGACTCGCAATTTTCCAGTTTTGTTATGTTCAGCAATGAAGCAACCGTTTCAAGCGAAGAGGTGTACAATACACAACATGAGCACAAGTGGGCCTTAAATAACCCAAACAGAAATCGAACTCGAGCTTCAGAACAAAGTTTCATTGTTAATATGGGGACAAGTGTCGTGGCGGAAAATTTAGCCGGACCATGTATCTTTCAACTCGAATTGACCCTCGCAAGTATCTCGCCTTTCTTCAGGAGGCTCTACCAGAAATGCTTAACAATATCCTTGCACATGTCAGATGCAGAGTGTGGTTTCAACATGATAGAGGGTCATCTCATTACATAAGACGCATACGTGACCATTCGGACAGGACATTTAGAAACAATTGTATTGGGCATGGTGGTCCCCTCTCAGGGTCTTCCAGATCACATGATTTATCTCCTCTTGATTATTTTCTCTGAGGCTGTCATGAGTATTATGTACAATACGATCGTAAATTCCGAAATGGACCTGGTGGTACGAATGTACATCGCTACTGCTTTGATCAGTGGAACTACAAGTATCAACGAAAATGTTCGGAAGTCCATGTCGCGTTGGCGTCATGAGTGCATTCATGTCAATGGGCGCGGTTTCGAACTCCTCTTTTGATGCTTGTAAGTCATGCATTTCACTCATTTGTTGTGTATTAAAATGTTTTACATTGTTTTCTGTATTGCCAATGTACTGTGTCTCTGTATCACGCGAGGGTGACGTTTCCTTTCATGCTTTCCTATGTAATTGTGATCCCTAACGATGTTCCATATTTCCCCTCCAAGTCTGTATACGAATTTCCGGGACCACGCATGCATGTACAGTCATCATCAAAAAAAGTTGCACATAAAAGGAATAGTCATATTGCAATGATATTTGAAAGTAAGTATTCACCAACAACATGAACTGAGCGTGGGTAAGACAAAATTTAATTGTCAAAAAGCAAAATAATTGCAACTCTCAATAGGAACTTGAGCCACCATTATTTCTAATGCATTCTTCCGTATGTCATGGCAAAGGGATCACATATGCCTCTTAACGATATCTTAACTTATTCCATGTAGATTGGACTTTGGCATGTGGATTTTGCAAATTTTGTGGCAGTTATGAGGTTTTAACAGAATGCCTTATAGCATCCCATATGTTTTCTAAGGTAGACAGATTTGCCAACTTTGCTAGCCACTGCAGAGTGTCTATGGCCCCGAGGCAAGCTCTTCAGATGGCAGTGGTATGAACACGAGCGTTGAATTGTGGAAATAGAGGACTGGGATTGGTGTTCATAAAAATGGAATTACCCCCTGTGTGTATGCTTCAAGGAACCTCACTAAACAACCTTTGTGCCATTAAATGACTATAATGGGTCCTAATGGTCTCCGTACCAGGAATCCAGAGGCATGCAGCCGTATGCAAAAGATACTTGCACTTATAGGGCGATGCAGAGAACACATCGCTGTTCACATAATGTCCGAATTTGTAACAGTTTGTGTGTTTGCGCTTGTCTGACAATTCTTCGATATTCTTTACTTGTATTCCATGCTCCCTGAACCTACATGGGAGCGATAACTTCCTTGTACCATATTCCGCCAACAGTGGGAAACTGTAACATCTACTTGACAAATAAGATCCGACGGAATGACCATCTGCTTTATAAAATTCAACGATGCGACATTTCTAAAAGGCATCCAAATGTTCAAATGGTTTTTCTCAAACGCTGGTTATGATCAAAATTACGAGCTTTGAGAGAACCGTTTAAAAGGTCTTTAGTTACTTGAAAAATCACGTGTTTTCTGACATCATTATGCCGACGCGGCTGACACTTTTTTTTTATTGGAAGAGCCGAAATAACTTCTTAATTTGCCTTTACATACCTTGCTTCTTTCTGGTTGTAAATTGTTTTGACGATGAGTAAATATAATTATAAAAAACCTTATAATAAATATATACTTATAATAAAATCTTCCAATTAATGTATATAAATGTTGATGAAGAAAAAACTTATGCAAGTGTAATTTTATTATTATATAAAATATATCATTTTTAGATGCCTCTTCGATACATTTCAGTATTGAAATGCAAAATATTTAAAAACTTAAGATAGTAATTTTTCTAATTTTCCTTTATTACATTCGTATGTATACATCGATTTACTATCATTCTTGATTTTTTTAAGAAATTTACATTATAATAGAATAAATCATCATCGAATTTGAATTGATGATACGATTTTTAATAAAATAAATAATTTCTTTAAAGTTACATGTTATTATACAGCTCAATATGTTATTTTTTTGCAACAATTTATAATTAAGGCATGTTATCTCCCAAAAGGGTGTAGGATTTTGAATAAAATCTTAAATATTATTCTGATAATTTTTTAGTCTTTTATCGAGGAAATATTTTTCTATTCATTTTCCCTTTTCTTGTCTTCAAATATATTCTTCTGTATAGATAAATAATCTAAAATCTAATTTTTAATAATTAACTTTGTAGGATTTTCGATAAAATGCTAATCTCTTTGATACATAAAACGTACGTTGCTTCTGAATTGAAAATATTTAAACTAATTTTATACGAAATGTAAATATTGTATTTATAATATCATTTTAATATGCATTTCACCACAAAAACAATTTTACAGTTGGAGAATTCGGTCTACCTGGTATTTCAAATTTTTTTTAATTAAATATAAAATTTTAATTTTCATAAAAGTCTCTTCAATATAAAAAAAGTATTCCTCATATTATTATCATTACAATTTCTCGACTGAAGATTAAAATATACCGCACAACATATATCATTGTTATACATACAATAAAAAAATTCCTGTATATGTTCAAACTTTAATTCAATTATCCAAAGTAAATAAGCATTGGAGAAATTTCTTGAAATACGTAAAGAATATTAACAAAACAGTTATTTAATTTTCTTCTATTTGAACTTATTACGATTTTAAATTGCAAACTCTTTTGTATTTAATGGTAAATGTTTAACAATTGGAACAAAATATTATTAGAATAAATTCAGAATTTTCTCGTTTTATTAATATTTAATAATTCTACATATCTTGTAGATCCAAGAATTAGAGAAATTTATATCACTATTATATAAACAGGATTACAAAATATATATTAATATTAATGTATATATAATATTCGTCTTTAATAACTTTTATATATAAATATTAAATTCAATTTGTAAATAGTAAATAAAACTCATTTAAAATTCTAATTCATTCTGTATTACAATAAAGCGTGCATCTTCAAAATTTATCATATATATATATATATATATATATATATATATATATATATATATATAACGTTCAATAGAATTACGAAATAAGCATGTATATAAACTAATAATAAATTACAGAACTATATAGCAAAAATAAATTAACCAAATTTTCAATGTAATTTAAACTAGTAAAAAATGGTATTATTACCAAGTTAATAAATAAAATTATTGAAAATACATATAAAAATTCAATAAAAGCAAGACAATGTTGAAATAGATAGATTAAGCTGATGATTACAGAAAAAAAATCAGAAAGGGAAATAAAGTAATTTAAATTGCTGTTTAAGTATGATATAAAATCAATAAAGCAAAATAAGGCATAGTAAAATTATATAATGTAATAAAAAATTACTCAACTATAGAAATTTAAAATTAAACTATATTTAAAATATAAAATTAAAACCAGTGTCAGTAAATTATTCAAATACTACAACTAACATAAAAGGTAAAACGTACAAAAAATAAATTGAGAAAAAAGGAAAACAAGACAATAATGACAAACATAGAGATAAGGTAATTTAAAAGCTATTTCAGATTTGAGATGTTGTAATAGACTTTAGACTGTTTATCTGGGCTATTCTAGTATATATGTATACATTAATGTGTGTGAACAGTCATGTTTTTTTTAAAAATTTTACTTTTTAAGTACATTTGAAGCAATTGCGGGATCTCAATCCATTTATTTAAATGGTTCATCATGCTAGCCTTGCATCAGTATTCTCCATCAGCAATTAGCCAATAAGAGTATTTATTTACGAAGAATAGTACTTTTTCTTAGAAAAAAAAATCTCGTTTTATTGTTCACAGTTATGAATCGACATGCAGATCTTTCTCCACTGAAATAGCTTGATATAAAACGTTTCTCTTGCAGACAGATCATTCCCAAAGGAAGATAGTAGGTATTTCAGATATTTTCAAATCAATTATTGAAATAAAGATTAATTTTTATTAAAATGTGATCTTTCTCTAAAATTAATGGGAAATTGTGTCAGAAAAACGATAACAAAGCGTCGTTCTGACAAAAAAAATTAGGAATATTCGCTTCGAATATTTAAAAAAAGTGCTACAAGACTAAACGAATTCGTTCAAGAAGCTTCGATTGCTCTTTCGAAGAGAGCCTACTAAAGACGACTAGCAGAAGAAAATTTTCCGGGACATCATCCCGTAAAAAATCCGAAACTTACTGAGACAATGAAGATAAAACGTCTTGCTGAGCTCCAGAACGTCACTAGTTACGCGTTGGTAGAGGACTGGAATTAAATAAATTATTAAGATTATCAGTATTTTATTTTATTACGACTCGTTCTTCTGCCATTTACAATTTTACTTAGTATACTTCAGATTTGCTTCTAAACCAAGTCCCTGTTTGGAATTTTAGCAGATAAAATTACCAAAGTTTGATTTCATCCTGATTGTATCGTAGAAAAAATAAATCATCCCGTTAAAGTTATGGTGTAGATTGTAATCAATTTCAAGATGGTTGAACGTCTTCACATTGTGCAAGGAACCACGAGGCAAGACCGATAGAGAGAAGTATGGTTAACTCGCCTGATATCCCAGCTTCGAGAAGGATTCCCTAATGGTGCAGATTTTACTTTTTATGCATGATTCAGAGCCTTATCACAAATAAAGGTGTATAAAAAACCTTCTTAGAGGATAAAAAAAAATCCCAGTTCTAGCTCGGTCAGATAATTCTCCGGATTTGAATTTGATTGAAAATTTATGGAAAATCACAGCGTGAAATTACCAAAGAGACGATCACACTTAAATTGCAATTAATAGAAAATCTAATAAATATATGACATGACCATCGACAAATAAAAGAATGCGCGAAATTGGTGTGTAAAATGCATGACCAGACGCATTAAAATTTTTATTTGTTGACAGAAGAAAATGACCCAAATGTTAATGTAGTGCAGTATTAATTCTTTATATATATTAAATTACAATTTTTTTTTATTATTTCTTTTGATACATTTTTTTAAGTTAATGTACAATAAAATTAACAAAACAGAATTATGTAGAAATGT
This sequence comes from Nephila pilipes, assembly GCA_019974015.1. Lineage (NCBI taxonomy): Eukaryota > Metazoa > Arthropoda > Arachnida > Araneae > Nephilidae > Nephila > Nephila pilipes. The sequence continues at coordinate 217,945 of BMAW01053966.1, forward strand.
TAAGATTTTTTTACACCTTTTATTACTAATGCATCGCTTCACAAATTTTTATGAATATCCACATTGTTTTGTCAACCCACTGTACTTAAACTTCTTTTGTTTCGAATAGAGAGTGAATTGTGTATTTGTACTTTGGCTTTGTAAGCTAGTAGCATATGTGACGGGTCTATCCATCGACCTTGTCACTAGAAGTCCTCTTGGGGAGTTTTCACTTCTCAACAATTATTTGTATTAGAGAGCTTCCCCCGAAGAAGAGAACGGAAACATGCAAATTAAGACTGATATATGTAAACTGCTGTTTGTAGAAAATGCAACACCATGAAGGAATCATCAGAATCAAATGAAATTCGCAGCAAATGTCAATTATAGGATATTATGCAAATTAATAAAGTTTCAGAGCCATCGCGCGTGCGCGGCGCGCGCAGCGCCCTCTGAATTGATGCTGAAAGCGTATAAATAAAGTGCTGTAGCGGGACGTTGAAAAAAGTCTATGATTATTTGTTAGTGGCAAACGTTTAGTGAGACCTGAGTATGCCTCCACGACGGAAGAATAAGAAATTCAAGCAACTTACGGAGTTTGAACGAGGGAGGATAATCGGCCTTCGAGAAGGAGGATTTTCCTATCGCGCAATAGCAGCTCGTATGCAGCGGAACAGTTCCACAGTGATGCGAGTTTGGAAGCAGTGGACCGACGAGCACCGAACAACTCGAAAAACACAGAAGGAAACTGGACGACAGAAGGTGACGTCAGAGCGCGATGATCGACACCTGCTCCGCATGGCGGTGAATGATCGCACAGCTTCCTCCAGGCAGCTGGCAGCACGTTGGTCTACTGCTACAGGTGTACAATTGTCGGCTTCGTCAATTCGTCGTCGTCTGCTGCGCCGTGGATTGCGTGCAAGGGTGCCTTTATACAGGATTCCCCTCACGGCGAATCATCGACGGCTGCGTCGGCAGTGGGCTCTTGAGCACAGAGACAGGCGAGCTGATTGGCACCAAGTTGTCTTTTCAGATGAATCACGCTTCAATTTGTGGACCCATGATGGCCGTGTTCGTGTTAGACGTTATGCCGGTCAACGCTGCCTTCCTGAGTGTATTATTGAACGACATAGTGGTCGAACACCCGGAGTTATGGTCTGGGGTGCGATTTCGTATCATGGACGATCCAATTTGATACGAATTGAGGGTAATCTCAATAGCAACAGGTACGTCCGTGAAGTGCTACAGCCCGAAGTCGTTCCTTTCCTTCAAGGCATCCCTGGAGCTATCTTTCAGCAGGATAATGCACGCCCACATGTTGCGCGGACTGTTCGAGACTTCTGTTCAGCACAACGCATGCAACTTCTTCCTTGGCCTGCTTATTCACCGGATATGTCGCCTATTGAGCACGTGTGGGATATGGTTGGTCGGCGTCTCGCTCGTGATCCGCGTCCTGCAGTTTCCAAAGACGAACTTTGGTTGCGCATACAAGCGATATGGAATTCTCTTCCTCAAGCAGATATTCAACATCTGTTTGACTCCATGCCACGTCGTATAGCAGCACTTATTGCAGCGCATGGTGGCTGCACCAAATACTGATTTCGGACGCTTAATTTGTTTCTTTTGTTTTGAAAATTTCATCATTTATTTGTATCAGTACAAGTCGTTTCTGCATTAAATTTCATTTGATTCTGATGATTCTTTCATGGTGTTGCATTTTCTACAAACAGCAGTATATATATAATGTAAGCTTTCAAGAGAGAGAGGAGATAGGATAGGATAGACTTTTCTAGCTGAATTGTTCAGTAGATTAATTGATAAATAAACTAATTGTTTTAGAAATGTCTTCCCATCTTTCCGTACCTTCCGACTCTACACTATTACACATAGATTATAAAAATTCTTACATAGTTATCCATGATTATATTATTAATAGTCTGAAAGTTTTAGACAAACCAAAAATAGCTAAATTTTTATAAATTAACATATGCATTTTTAATGTTTCTTAAAAATGTTTGAAAATTCATCATATATAAATGGGATTGTAGGTAAAAACAAGAATATAAAATTAGAAAGCAATCATTTATATTGAATAAGCAAGCTAATAAAAATTGTATATTCATGTTTATCATACGTATTTTAAAAAAAAATTACGTTTATAATGTTCAAGTGACGAAAGAAATTTCAAAAGTGAAAAGAATTAAGAGCATACAATGAAAATACAATAAAAAGATTTTAAAAACAATGATTACACATGTACAAAAATATATATTACCATATACGGCAGCCTGTCTTTAGTTTCTTTACGGTTTTTGAAAACAATATAATTCTTATCATCATTGCAATTTGGTATGGTACAATTCATAATAATGCTGCTAAAGCCAGAAACCGTTTCTAAAAGTGTTCACCGTAAGAATTCTTTGTTTTTTGATACAATTTTTTTCATTTAACGACGATTGTTTTATTTAATGACGTTCTATGAGGGGACTCAATGTCATAAAAACACCCAAACAATCTTGTTAGTTGAATTTTTAGTCTACCTAGTTTGGAATGATTAGGTCTTCTTAACGTAACCAATACGCCTCGTAATTTTAAATCTCTGTTACACGCTGGGGTGATATCTGAGCTAGACATCTCCATTCTAAATATCCACACTGCTCCAACATGAAGACTTTAAGCTCTTAAAAATTTGATGCATATGAATCACACTACACAGCCGTATTTGGAAATATGAATCCCGAACCCTGTATTAATAATAACTTTTCAAACCAGAACAAACAATCTCTTATCCTTCTACCAACAACATCTGAAACAATATGTCATAAAAACTCTTTGTTTCATCCAACATATTTTATTATATCCCACAACTTTAACATCCTAACTATTCAAGTGGAAAAACTCTTATGTGACTACATAGTTATCTATACTGATATGCCGTAAGACTGGCAGTATTAATGATTTGCATTGTAGGATTAAAAATAAGCCAGTTAAAGAACAGCAAAACTGAAACTGAGGTTAAAGCTTTTAAACAGTCAGTAAGGGTCTAATTCCTCAGTTCGACCGCAGGACGGAACAGTATAAAGTAGAAATCATTTCATAAGGTAAGCAAAAAAATCACAAAATATAGATAATAAATTAATATTTCTGCATAAGTTAATATTTCTGCAGTCAGATAAGGACTAAATCCTCAGTTCGACCGCCGAACAGTACAGATTAAAGTAGAAATCATTTCATAAGATAAACAAAAAAAATCACAAAATATTGGGTTAAATTAAAATTTCTGCATATTTTTAAACCAAAGCATTATCTTTAAAGTTTTCCAAGCGTTCATTTTTTTTTTGTTCTATTGTATAATTACAATTCATTTTCATTCGACTCTTAAATAAATAACAATGTTTTTTTCCTAAATTATAAAAAAGAGGAAATAAATAACTACATGTACTACACGCACACCTTTATAACAAAATGCGTGCAATGGTGTGCCTATTGTGCAGATGCTCAGAAACCTTTAATAACAACTAAAAATAAAAGATATTGAAACCAGAGAGCCTAATGAAAAGCTTGGTTTTTGGTGTGCAATGATGAATCCGGATATCACACACACATCTTCAGTGACAACTCAGCGAAAAATGATGAGGATCACTCGACACGGGAGCAGTCAAATTCTGATTTGACAGAAAATAACTGTCAAATCAAAACTGATGCCTTCATCAGTGCCACGTTTGTATTGATGTCGTTCAACAAAAGAAGCACACAATGGTAGCACCGAAGAATCGCCCTCTGTCTTCAGGCACTGGAACTTTATGAACCACTTTCGCATCATCAATATAATATGCTACAATGTCATTAAAAAAAATGATAAATTATGATTATCTTCATCAAATATCATTCCATTCTAATTCAGGTCAAGTGCATTTTCTAACTATTATGTGACAATGATTAAAAAAATATGTTATGTTAATAAACGACAACCACCAATCTTACCACTGCATTTCCGCATTCCCTATTACAGTACACCACTAGTCTTTGGAACGAAAAGAATCCCAGTCCATTGCCTGACTGGACAATCGGCAAATCTAGTTAAGAGAAAATAAGTAAAAACATAACCCCTCACCATCAAAAAAAATAAAGAAAGGAAAGACATCCACTTCGTAAATCCCTCGTAATGTCAAAAATCAGTTAAGGCGAAATTCGAGATCGCGTAATATGATCCCAAAAAGCGAAAAAAGAAAGACTAAATAGAGAGGCAAAAAAAAAAAGGCAAAAGAAAAAAAATACTCGACGATATCAAATAAAAAGCCTGAACGAGTCTGACCCGTATGGCTCGGAATGGCCAAGAATTCGAAATGAAGCAGTTTCTATCCCTTTCGCAGCTCTCTGCTGCCCCGGAATGGTCTAGTTGAGGCGCCTGTTGCGCTATCTATTGGGGGAAATGCAAACTTTTATATTTCGGTATTTCTTCTTTTGCTTTTTTAGTTGCCGGAGTGGGGGAGTGCGTGGATTAAAAAGAAGGGGGAAAAAAAGACATTGTATAGCATATCTGAGATTTTTATTGAGATGGGCGGAATGAAGTTGTACGATAAACTGAAAAAGAGAAAAACGGAAAACAGAAATGAAAACAAAACGAAATATTCCTTTTTTTTTGCTTGCTGAGTGTAGTAACGTGTATTTTTTGTTCCGGTATTTTGTCTTATGTAGATAGTAAGGTTAGAAGTATGATGCAACATTATTTTTTTAAATTAATTATTATATTTTCTTCTTAAAGTAGATGATGAAAAATTATTCCTGTATCCACTTTGTATATTTTAAGCTCCAAGAAAAAAAAATGTGTTTAGTGCAACTCATTTCGAAATATAAATGCAATGAGTTTCAATTATAAATATTTATATTGATTGCTGTTTTTAAATTTCACATATATTATATTTGTTTTTAAATACAATTAATGGAAAAATTACCGAATTTCATTTTCATACTAAACACATAATGTTAAGATATGACAGATATTCTTAAATGAGATGGGTATGGGCTTACATAATGTTATATGTACGTATCTAACAAGACAAGCAGTTTCCAATACTTCTACTAATTGTAGTTTGTTATTTATCTCAAATTACGTAAATGTTTCCGGTTATTAATCTTTTGTTAGCATCGCTACAGTAATTGTGTTTATTTAACATTTAGCTCAACAATTGCAGATGAAAAAAAATCAATAGCCTCTTTATTATATGATCAGAATAAATTTACACATATATGAGGTTACATTAATTTCTTTCGCAGTTTTTTTTTTATCTTTAATTAAAAACAAACAATTACTTAGAGATTTTTATTAAAATTAATATCAGTCTATCATACAGTTATCTTTGCCTGGTGTTAAAAAAACAAAAACAAAACTCGAAATACTTTTTTGAGTATGAAAACGCATTTTGATTAGATGAGTTTTGATTCTTAAAAAATAGTTTATTCAAACTGAAATGAATGACATATTAAAATTGCTGTTTTGTTCATGTATGTGATGTTAAAATAAGATATTAACATTCAATTGAATAGAAAAGCATTTCTTACTTGTTTCTATTTCTTTAGCATTAATAATAAAGAACTTTATAAAATATTCTCAATTTGGCTTAATCATAAATCTATCTTATCATAGAAATACATTATACGAAGTAGATAGTGTTTCAGCATAATTGATTAAAAATTCATTACATTCATATGATTTCTCATTTGTAATACCGTGAAGAGGTAATTTTTATTTCCATGTTACTGATTTTTTCAGTCATGATGAAAGCGTAACTTTTTAAAAATTCACAATTTTACACACTTGCGGGTTTTCCTTTAATTGAAAACATCTCTCTCTCTCTCTCTTTCATTATATTTATAATTAAAAGTGCTGTGAAATTTTAAGGATTCTTTACAAAATATCTATTCATAATTTTTGCGCTCATCATTTATTTTTTATTAACGAAACTAAAAGTGGAAGAACATAAAAATAATAATAGATATTTTTATGAATTAATTTCTAAAAATATAATTAACACTTGTTTTTTTTATAAAAAATCAGTATTCACAATTGGAGTACGTTGAGTTGAAGTTTTAATTCAATAGGAAAGTGAGCAATTACTTCATATGTGTGGGAGATGAACCCACGTTATCATCTTCTTTTCTTCTTATTAACTTTCTCTTTTTGAAAATTCTTACTCTTTTTTGACACACAACCAAATTCTAGCAACCAACTTTTATGTTCGCATAAACGACAACTTTTACTCTAGCTACAAAAGTTCCATTTTGTAGGATCGCGTGTGTAATGTAAGCTTCGAGAGCCCCTTTTAATTGCTGAGTTAACAAAATTTTGGAACATTTCCGTTTTCCTCAAATATAAAAACCATCTATTGACTACTTTTTTCACTTTGCTTCTTGTCATGTGAGGCTTTTTGATCTGTGATATTTATGTGATGTCTTCCTTCGCTATTTGCTCCATATCACGTTTGAGAAAGCATCTGCTTTCTCGAACTTTCGTATCAAGTTTCTGACTAAGTCTTCAGTAATGACAGATGATCGCTACCTACGTTCCTTATCATGGACATCAGAAATGCCATCTTTAAATGCTCTTACCCATTTTCATACCATTCTGTGGTTCATAGTGTTTCTTCCATACATTTTATTAATCTGCTGATGAATTTTGGCAGCTTTCGCATGCAGAAAATGAATCACAGCGTGTATTTCACAATCTGCGTCCTTTTAAATGCACACTAAATAAAAATATTGACAAATAACGTCAGTGATAAAAACCAACAAATATAGGTATTCAGTGCACCTGCGTGGAATATCGATAGTAGCATTGAAGCTGCCACATTTAGAAATGGTACTCTCTTAAAAAACGCGAATTGTATGTTATCTTGTTTGAACTCTGTGAAACATAATAGAGATAATAATTTTGATATTATCGATCTCTAAACTTAAAAGAAAGTTTCAAATCCTGTGAAAGATAAATGGGTTCCTAAGAAATTTGACTACGTTTGAATATTTCAAACTTCTACAAAAATAAAATTGTAATAAAGGCAAATAGTATCGTTAAATTTAACCACTTTAAAATTCTAATGTTACTGAAAATTTTATTAAATATACGAATAAATAATGCATGTATATTTAAGTTTTGTATATAAATATTTTCTTAATAGCTTATTATATCTATAATATTTAAACAAAAATGATACCAGCTTTGTAATCTTTTAAAGCAATATTGAATTTCTGATTTTGTTTTCATATATCTCTCTCACTTATTAAATAAAGTTATTAGAAAAAGAAAACTAGGTGAGAAAATAAAAATTAAGGAAACATAAAATATAACTATTTTTATGTGCACAAATGGAATATATTTCTACGTTAAAAACTAAATTTTATGAACGAAAATTTTGAAATGACAAATATTAAATTGTGTGTTTTGATGTTGTGCATTATACTATATCTTAATTTAATTCTATTTTGAAAATTTATTGTATTGTACATTAATTTAAAATATTAATTATAGGATAATATTGCTTGATATTATATTAAAATTTCCATAAACCGGTTTTGTTCTCACATTTAATTTTGAGTAAGTGAAAAGTTAATACAGGTTTATTTTAAAATTTAGTTTTATGATTGCATTTTGAAAAAATATTGTACTATAGGTTGTTATGATGTGTGTTATTCCCAAATTTTGTAAATGCTTCCTTTATTACAAACTTATAAAAATGTTTCGATATGAGGGATATGATCTTTGACGTATTACAAATCATTTATGTCTTTAAGAGAAAAACATGATACTGTGATGACAAAGTTTGTTTATTGTGTGTGTATATATATATATAACAAATCCTTGCATATTTTATTCTTCAGACTACTGTCTTTTAAATTATAATACTTTATTATAAGCATTATCACTTTTCAAACTTTACTGATTACTATTTTGAGAAAAAAACGTAGTGTTTTATATCTTCCCGGCATACTGATATCGAGAGAAAAAAATAATTTCTAAATGAACTTAACGTATATTATCTGATATACTTTATATAAAACAAATATAAAGCAATACAAAATTGACCACATTAATAATTAAATGAATTTCATTTCTCATTTGCAAGTCTTCAAATGGCAATGCTATGTAAATATGATTTCAAAAATTTTAAATTATGTCTTAAAAGGTAACAAATAACGTCTTTCTCCTGTATGTCAGTAACTCAGCAGTGAAAGTATTTTTACAGAAATAAATTGTGTTCGGTATGAGTGAATTGTAACCATTAACTAACATCGCACTATAAAAGTAACACGAGACCTGTTGGCGACAGATGACGTAATTTTAACCTCGATGAAGCTACGAGGACAACACCTGAGATAGCAGCTCCCTCTACAAACTTCTACACCTCGCTTGCGGGAGGACTCAGGATCTCCACCAGATTTAACGTTCATCATTCCCGCTACATGGCGGGTCTTCTGGGTTCGAATCAACGACTCCACAAAACAACACCATCACGAGTCCTCGACCATGACCACTAGGCATCTGAGACTTAAATTGAACTCGGAATAAAGTATCTACGCGAAGTATAACAAAATACAGGCAATAGGTATTTATAGTAAATAACGAAGATTGAAATTAAAATTAAAACAAATGCTCTAAGTTACCGTAAAAATTTAAAACTGACCTTAAAATAATATTATAAGTGGGGAAGAATTAATAAATTTATGAAAATAATCTCGTTATTACATTATCTATCATTTCAACATAAGATTAAATTGAACTGCAGGTTTAAATATTCTCGAATATGGTAAATGGACAAGAAATAAAAATTATCGTATATTTTTATAAATACAGTTTAATAACAGGTCTTAAAAATTGTCTTAAAGCTTGCCAAAATAGAGGGGAGGGGGGAATTTTAAATAAATATTAAAAATATTTATGAAAATTAAAAAAGAAAGCAGTCTTAAAGAGTAAGGAAAAAATCGTAGAGGACTTTTAAGTACCTTAATATATACAATATTATTCTTGGAGAAAATGCCTTCATAAATAACAAGTTATGGATTTATTCTTGGAATTTTTAAGCAAAATAGTTGGTGTAATTTGTGCAAGGGGTTTCAAAAAGTACCTGGGTGAGGAATTAGGCGTTAGGAATGGGGAATGGGAATAGGGAAACTCATTTTTTACTATTGCCTATTGGCCGGTTTTTCTTTTAATAAGAAGACTTTAAGTATGACAATCATTGTTCCGGTCTATAATACAGTCCTCGCCATATTTTGCACATACTCTCCAGGTTCAACTTATTTTTTAGATTGCCGCTTAGTTTCTGATGCATCATGAGGAATCGAAGTCTCATGGACGGAGACAATTTGATTCAAAATGAAGACAACAACTTGAGCAACCAATGGTTACCAAATCATAAATAACCTATGAATCAATGTCAAATTCGCTTTGGCGCCGTTTAACAGATTAGAGCACATAATTGTAACGCCAACTGGTCTTCGCTACTCCATATATCGTCAAAAAAAGGTACTTTTTAAATCCCCCTCGAACATTACATTAAGAAAAGAGGAGTTGTCTTTAGAATCCATGCCGTCATAAATAATTACAATCTTAAGTGAAAAAAAGCTGGAGATAAATCTTAAGATAAATTATATAGAACACGAAATGAAATATCGGATTTGTTGATTTGAGTCAACACCCACTCTAGAGTTATCTCAAGGTTTTAGACTACGAATTGCGCAATTTTCAAAAATTATCAAATGACGTAAGTGGTGATGGTGCTTCACTCTTATAACTTTCTCACTATACCATGGGAATAAAATTAGTGCTAAGTAAAAATGAATTCTTATCTTGTATTAAGATCTTAAGTTAGGCTTTGTTACTTCACCTTGCAATTTTTTACCTTTAAAGCGAAAATTTGTAGATATGTCAATTCCATTAAGATGAAATGTTGTTCAACAATGTCTTTTTGCTTAATAACTATTAAAATTTATTTATTTGAGTTTTATATATATATATATATATATATATATTGAAAAAGCTTTATATTTGAATTGCACATTTATGTGAATCAATGAAAGAAAAGCAAATGAGGAAAAGCACTAATTTATTGCCGAATCCTCTTATCCTTCATTGTCCCTCCCACAAACAGTCCACCGAATAAATCTTATCAGAGAAGACAAACTAGCGTTAGAGATAAATTTTTCCAGTAAGACAAATAACAGCAGGTTTATATTTCAAAAGGTCATCAATCTCTCACAGATTAATTCATTCACAAGCATTGTGTTTGAATGGGGAAAATGGAAAAAGAAAGTTGAAAATGAGTGACAAGAAGGAGGATCGTAAGTAAAGAAGGATCGCTAAGGTGTTCTGGGACGCGTCATCCGTGCTTACTTAAAACAGTAAACCTCGTGGGAATGTGAGTGATGGTGGAGTTTAATGGCGCAACAGCCAAATATGGCTTTGCTACTCCAAACAAGGTGTAACTGTGATCTAGACGTTTGAGGAAATAGAAAAGATAAAAAAAATTGGTTGACAAATAGAAGGGTTGAAATAAAAGAAGGATTTCTAGAGTATCCCGGAGATGCGTCACATGTGTTTACTAAAGACAGTAAATCCCATGGGAAAGAAAAATATCACTAGGGTGTATTGGGGTCATGATTACCGTACCTACCCAATAAAGGCGACTCCCAGAAAGGTTCATTCAGAAGCGAATCGACTTGCAAGATCCAGGCATGAAGCGAAGTTAATAGCGAAGAATTTGAAATAGAGAGAAATTTGGGCAATAGAGGAAATTATGCAGTAGTTGGATTGCTGAAATTGAAACTGGATTCATTTTTGACTCAAAAAAAAAAACTTCAAAATTATTCAGTTAGAATTTTCTGATAATCTTCAATTAAAAAGGCGTGAAGGTTTTTACTCCACTTTCGTAATAGTATTCGATTCCTTGATCATTCTTAAACAGGAATGAATATAGTTTAAATATTTGACTGTCTGAATTTTTAAATGCTTAATTACATAATGAAATTTATGGAGCAAATCATGAGCAGCGAAACTGTTAAGTCACAATACCTCAAATTACTATTAACGACTCATTGGCTTATTTTTCCAAAATAACTACTCCATTAAAATATTTTAAAATGATTTAGTAATATGAAGAACTTTATATTTAGCCTATTTAATCAATAAGAGCTTTTATTTCTCGTGGAAGTTTTATTTCTTCAAAATATTTGAGCTCCCATTGGTTAATTAAGAAATTAAAACCTTTTCTGTCCCTGAATTGAGCCTCTGTGTTGAACAGAATAAAATTAAACTGTGGACATCTTACATAATACATGTATTTTTTTATTATAGCGTAATCGATTTGTCCTGAATTGACCTGTTCTTTAGAAATGAGTTTTAATGATGTGGAAAAGAGTCATAAAGATTTACTATGAACAGACAACTTTTAATGATTATATAATTTAATGGAGTAAACTTAAAGCTAGATTACGAAAGAGATAACACAAGTATTATATTTATTAGGTATATAAATTTCTAGATTGATAACAAGTACATTATACTACTTAACCATTTGAAGACCTTATTTGCTTTACTAGCATATATTCGAAATTAAAATTCTCAGTTCTCCTAGTGCATGGTTTGAAAATTCAAATGAATGATTTTCAAACTTTTTATTTATATCAGTCACATGATTGAACAAGATATTACGGTTTCAAAGAGTGACTAACAACCAGTTGACTATATGCAGACTTTCTAAATTAATAAGAATTTTATTTCCAAATAAAACTTAGGCTAAACTGAAATAAAATTACTGACTGAAAATCACAGAGGAGTAATATTTAAATAATTAGGCTCATAAGTCAATTATAGTAATTCTATCAAATCTATTAGCAGAGAAGTTGTGATGCGACTCCAATTTTAAAAACTTTCCCATTTATTATGTATAGATCACTGGGTATCACTCAGAAAGCCCAAGGTCACTAAATAAGGGAAAAAAAATCAGGGCTGTAAAAATTAACAAGATGGCGACTATATCAGAAGGTTTAAAAATCATCAGCCGGTAACCTCAACAGAAATAACAATTTATTATTAAAACAACATTTAAAAGAAATTGAAAAATACAAACTACAACTGAAGAGCTGAATAACTGAAAGAAAGAAATGGGCATTGGTCAGAGAAGTGAGACTGAGTAACAATCAAAGTTACAGCTTGATTGTTTGCTTTTATCATTCCCAAAAGCTGTTTACCTGGGATTAAAGCTACTTTTTATGTATCTTGTGCATAAGAACTAGAATTAATTTATCTACTTCTGTTCATTCAGACTAGGCCAATTCGCATCTCCACACCTGCAGGCTCACATTCATGGTGTTCAGCGTAAAAGGATCATATGATGCCAAATTTTTCTCCCTCAAAACCAAATATCGGGTATGACCTAACCAAAGGATCCAACAGGAATCCAGCAGTCCCACGGCAGAAATACAACTATCGAAATTTGCCTGTGTGGGTGTTGGGAATCCAGAACATTGCCACAGAGAAGTCTGGGTAACTGCGTTGAGGACAATGAATTTCGAGAGTCCAGAATAGGGCTACATGGATATGGAAAGCTGCGCTGAGGATGATAAATGTGGGATTCGAGAGTCCAAAATTATACCACAGATAACTTTTCGTACTTGCTCTGAGAATGAGGAAATCATATGTTTAAGATGTCTGGAAGCGATCCAGGCTGAATCCAGTTCATCATAGTCGTCGGCGGAAAGAAAGTAGTCGGGACAAGTATAAGAATGGATTCAGGATCGGAAATATGGTAGTTTCTAACGGGTAGGAATCAGATCTCACAAGAAGTTCTTGATCGAGTCAATTATTGACTTGCGAGCAAGATGCTAGTTGTGATAACAGAACATGATATATATCTTCCAAAGCGTCGGAACTAACTGCAATTCTGGACTAAAGTTCGCCATCCTAGGTCTCCAATATGGAAAGGGATGAAACTTTCAGCTAAAAAACAGAAGTAGGGATCAGCGTTGATAGATGTGCCCGTCGAGAAGTAGATGAAGATTTTGGCTTCTCCAGGCTCCTAGGACGCACAGCTGCCTTTAAGCCAGTAGATGAATACTTTCAGGCTAATTTGTGTGTTGTACTGAGGCTGTATAAATGCTTGAGGTACAGAAATGAGTCTGTATGCTGGTGTTTTCTTCTTGAGATAGCGCTTGGTGGAAAATGATTTGCTAAACTGGCTGCCAAAATTTAGATAAAGGGGATTAAATTTAATTTAAATGTCCATTGAAGAAGTTTTAAAATTTTAAATTGCGTGCTCGGAGTGTGAATGCTGCAATGATGGCTTAGAGAAAACGTGAAGATGAAAGGATGAATTCGAAATGGATAGTGAGTAGAGAAGAGGGTGAGAGAAAAACGGTTTCTCCGACCAGTAGGGGAGGAAATTGAAAGTGAAAGTGAAGCCCTATGAATGGGAAAGGCATGTTATTTTGCTATTAAATTTGCTATTTGAATTTGTCTTAAAACGAAATTTATAGTGGTTTATATCATTAGTTCCAGTCGAGGTTAAAGCTGCGCTTTATACTCGTATGTTTGATTCATAACACAAACGAACAAGTGTAAGGAAAGGATTTCAAAATCACTTCTTTGCACCTGTTCGTTCACACTCGTCCAGTCCATTGCGCTACATCTGCTGACTCACAATCACGGTGGTCAACGTGCAAGGATCTCAGAAAGTATAGGACTTAGAATATACAATGTAACTTCATTGTTACTAAATACATTCTAAAACCTACTTTTATGAATATCAGACTTGTAATTAGTTTTAGGAATCGCTATCATTGGAATAACTTTCATCAGCAGACGAAATGTTTTAACTATTAAACATTTTTTTGGCAGGTGTATAAATAAAGAGAAAGTACAATTGTAATAATTTTCAATTTTGATCCATTCTAATGTGTGAGTAATTATTTCCCCTTTTATCCATTTGCTTTTACCATTTTTTAAACTGTCAAGACAGATTGTTAATAATGTTACTTTTCAGGTTTCTCAGATTTTATTCAGCAAAATATCTCTATTTCATATTTTTAAGAATCGCAATATTTCCTTGTATTTACAATCTTCGGATGCATTCCGTTAGTATAAATTTTTTTTTTCACTTTTAAAACTCAGACTGTATATACAAGCAATCTCTTATTTTCCAAATCAATTGTTCGCTATTTTTATTCAATAACTTGCAGCAAATAATTTTTAAGTTGAAGTTAGGATACATATGCTCTTTAATACAGAAAAACATTAAAATTTTTAAAACGATATCATTTACATCAAAATCAAAATTTTTCAATGGAAAATAGAATGGCAGAAAATGATAAAATGGAATTACAAATAAATATGCTTTACCTATATGCTAAGTAAAAATACATATTATCAATTTTTCATACAATGCATAAATCTGTACTAGAGCTTGTACAAAGTTTTCTAGTGGGAGAGTTTGTAAATCTGTGATAGAAGTTCGTGTTTTTTATTGGTTTGGAAGTGCTATTGCTTTAACCCACTAATTTTACCCTTGTAGTTTTCCGACTGGTTCACTCTTAAAATGATATCCTGAAACAGATGTTCTTTTTTTTAAAAAAAATTGGAACTAAATATCGTTTAAGATGATATTTTCACAAATCTTCAAAGAAATATCTTTTCGATCTGTTTCGAAGTGTGTAGTATACGATAAAATATTTTGACTTTCTTAGAATTACTCTACGTAAATCTTAAGCGTACCATCTGTTTTGATTAAAAATCTGATATGAGATGGGAATTTAAAAAAAAAAAACATAAAGTAAGTATTAAGTACTATAAGCCTTTATTAACACCCGAAGAGTTTATGTTTGAATATGTCCAACTTTTTGTTTCATTTTATATGTAAAACTACTAACAATAATATAAATCTTTGTACTTTTGTTAGATATCCCATTTTAACTAAATTAATTTTCAGAAAATGATTCTTTTTTTTTATGTTAAGTCGTTCTACTATAAGAGATAGCAATTTTTGAACAATAATAATAGGTTTATTTTATTCTAACACAACTTTTAATTTTAAAAAGATTGTCATTCTCTACATTAGAAGATGGAATTTAGACAAATATATTTTCCAAATAACTTTTAAAAATAACTATAAATACAAGCCCTTTCTTATAGTTTCCACTTTTAAATAATGATGCTTTTAAATTCGTGTGGAAGCTCATATTTTTTTTCTACATTATTCCATTTCCAGAATTTATGCACAAAATGTTCCACATTTTTCTTTCTGTATTACAATAGTCACAATTTATATTTAAGACTAGGAAACCTCTTTTTACATACATTTATTAGACTTTGACAAAAATTTTCGTTGCTTCA
>BMAW01053966.1:235041-270583 GCA_019974015.1 Nephila pilipes
TATATATATATATATATATATATATATATATATATATCTGTGTGTGTGTGTGTAGTGAATGACGGTAGTGAAAGATGTCACGGTATTTCACTGTATCATTTTAGGTAGCTCAAATCGTAGTAGAAGTAGTATAAATAAATTGTAATTCAATCATATTCGTTATTTGCTTCCTTAAATTTTGAACTCAAATAACATGAACGATTTCATGTTTGACGAAAGTGAGGATTTGTTTTCATATATTAGTTGTTGTTTAAAAGTAAATAACAACTATCGAGTCTTCAACTTGATAGTTGTTAATTAAGTTTTAAATTACTAACAAGTTTTTAGAATGCATATTACTAGTAATCTTTACAATTCTTCTAATACTGAGGCTTGTAAGCTACGTTTAATCGTATAGTAATGGCTATCTATGTGAACGTTATGTTGTATCAATTTTCACATGTGTGCTAGTTATTTAAAAATTAAAAAACTATTCGGGTTTTTGTAATTTATAATAACCTCTACCTTGAATTATAATACTGGGGCTCATAAGCGTCCATTTGAAAGTTATTATTACATAAGTTATGTTTTACCAATACTAACGTATGTGACAACTATCATTCAAAAATTATATAATATAACCATACATGGTTTTGTAAGGTATATTGTTCTTAACTCTTTAATTTCAGGATTCGTAAGCCTAAGGTTAGATGCAGTGTAATAACAAACTCTATGCTGCATATCAGCGATCATAAGCTGATGTGTACAAAGAAAGTGACATTTTTTCATAATAGAAGATATGTATCTAAAATTGTTTCCATTTGTTATACTTACCTAGCAAATCTTTATAAAAGCTGTTTAAAATTGTCCTGCAAATAGCTATTTTAAATTACACAATAGAAATTTTCTTCAATTCAAAGATAAATTTATGAGACCTTAAATGTTAACAGCGACAGCACTGTGTGCTCGGAAAAATAATCTTGTCGGATATTATTCCTTTGATGCAATACAATACTGAATCAAAATTAGTAAGAAGATTAAATAGCATGCGGATTTTATTTGTATTAATATAGTCTTGAGATCTGTTATCAGAAAATGTCACAGTGCAATGCAGATGACTTTTACATAAATATTAAAATTATTATAAATTGCGCGTATTTTATAGGAAATATTTGCTTACGTATAAAATGTTTATAATAATTATTTCAACTCATCCATGTATAACTTTTACCACTCTATAAATGTCTCAAGGAAATTACTCGCACACAATTGTCGAGTTCTCGGTGGTGAGATTCAGAATGAAACTATTTTGATAGACCAGGATCATAATAATAAAATTCGATGAGATGAAAAATCAGAATTTTTATCTTGTAAATAGCGAACAAATATTATTAAAGTTCTGCTGCCGATTGATTGTACTTTGCACCCATAAACAAAACGAGAGCTAATAACAAAGGAACTCGTAATTGGGAACCAAGATTGAGTGACGAGAAAAACAGTTCTGCTCACTCCCCACTCTCCTGTCCTAACTTCCACAACATCCCAAAGTGAAAACTTAAAGTCCGACGTTTATTAGCCTCTCTACTACATGATGGACTCGAACTCACTCGACTGAAAACAACTCCAGCCATAAGCTCGCAAACATGATCAGTTGGTTAGTATACCAATATCTATAATTGAGCATAAAATGCATACATAATAATGTTATTAAATATGTTTATACGATATTCACAAACATAAAATTCAAAATAACTTATTTTAATGACAATTCTAAGTATTCATTTAATCAAAAAAAAATCCAATATAAAGATAGCTGATGAACTATGCGACGAAGCCAATAAAATAAATTATGAGTATATATCAATCATTCGGTTATTTCTCTTTGGGCGAAGGGATATAAATAAAATACACTTTGCCTCGAATCTCATGGACTTTGATTTCCCCCAAAATCTCCAAACGAAGCAGAACCTGGGAAACCAGAACTTTTCCACCCACGACAATTTATTACTTCAATCTCTCGAGCTTCACCACCTCTTTCGAAAAATAATTTCTTTTTGCAAATAAGCTGTATTTTATTTCGAACGGATTTACTTTCCCTTTTCCCCACAAGATGATTTCCGAACTCCTCTTCTGTGAAAGGGAGGGAGGGGGGGCTGAGTCCTTCGCGCATCACCGTAACAACCAAAGATACACCGAGCAGACTGATGAAGAATGTTGGAGGAAAGTGAAGAAGAAGGGGGGAAGGGAAGGATGGAAGGGTGGAATTCAGTGCCAAGTAATAGGTACACCTTCAAAAAGGAAAGGGAGCGGAAGTTGATTGATTTTTGCGTTGTGAGATCAGCGTGTGAAGAAAAGTCCTCTTTTCGCTTCTCCAAGCTCCCTGCCACATTAGGGACAAAAATCATTCCCGTTATACATTAAAGAAGGATTTCACCACTGGAAGACACTAGTAGTTCAGTATCTCAGTTTCCTTTTAACAATAGCTATCTATTTCTGTGTGTATAGGCACAAATATATTTGCCGATATAGATGAATGAGTAGTTTGCTATAAGAATAGATTCAATGGATTATTGTTTCTTAAGCTATTTTCTTAAAGCTCTATAAATGGCTAAAATAATTTTTGCACATTTTTTTTTGTTTTTGTTTTTTACTCTGCATATTTTTGAGATTATATAAAAATATGATTGACGGGAGGTGGTGTCTAATGGTGCAAGAACCATACTTGGCCTTGCTACTCCAGATAAGATATAGTTGTGATCTAGACGTTTGGAGAATAAAAAAAAAAGGTAAAATTTCGGAGAAAGAAATAGTCGAAAACAGAGAAGGATCGCTAAGGAATCTCGGTTACAAGTCTCTCTTGTTAACCAAAGACAATAAACTCCACGGGAAAAAAAATAATAGCATTTCTCGGGATAGTGATGTCCGTAATTATCTAAGCTGTATAACTGTGTATAACTAAAGATAGATTTTTCTTAAAGTTTTTGTTTCGTACTCTGTGGAATTTGATTCTCTGTAAAACTATAAATGGTAAAAAGATTGTTGTGAGTGTTTTTATTCGATAATTTCGACTTACTGTAAAATTATAATTTTAAAATTACTAAGTAAAATTATAATCTTATTAAATGATTATAACCTTATCTGTAAATTATGATCTTATTATACAAATTATAATCTTAAACGCAGTTTTAAAAAAAGAAAATAGAAATTACGATCTCTTTCAATGTTTTTGGTTTTGTTCATTTAATTGATTACACTAAAATTATTTTTATAAATCTGCTCGGTTTCCCATATATATATCTTTTAAAAGGTTAAAACTTTTTAATAAAGTTGATGACTAGAAAATATGTATTTAATAATTATTTTATTACTCAATCAGATATTTTTGCTTGCTTTAAAAGTTTTAAATAACAGTTTAAATTATATAAAAGGAATTTGTAATAATTTAAAATAGATTATTCTAATAACCATAGCAAATACGTTAGAAATAACTATATAGTAGTAGAGAAATCTATTTCTCTTTTAAAACACTGCACTTGTAATTATATCAAGAATAAAACACATTTCACATCTTATCTAGAGTCATTTAGACCTCTCTAGGAGTTTACTAGATGCTATTTTTCTCTAGGTATCAATTAAACAATATTAACATATGACAATGATTATTTGAACTCATTTGGCTGTTTCTCTCTCTAAAATGTTACTTCATATCACGTATAACCTCTCGACTTCATTCGCATTTACTTATAAGGTGTTCCATTCAGGACAATAATAAAATAATAGAGTTTAAATGGAAGAGCTGATTCAAAAATGAAAAAACTGTAAAGTAAGTGATATTTTAAAGAACCTGAGCTGTGCGTAAATCACTTTTGAGTAGGAACTATAAGTTCTTCAAACTGAGGATGACAATGTACATTCACATTTTACTTTTCTAATGATTTTTTAGATTTTCATAATGAGAATTTAAATACTGGGAGAAATAGGAGATAATCTCATACTCTTTCGTGGCTCTATCACGAACACCGAAACTAATGAGAGATATTGCAATTAAAGAAGTTCTTTCTATCCATGAATTGAATGATCAGACCATTTGAATTTCAGATAATAATTTTTTGAGTTTTAACGCGTAAATATGAAACATCACGAGATTGTTAAGCCCCATCTCCGTAACTTTAGAACGTATGGCTATGTCGTGCTTTCCAAAAAAGTATTCTCGATTGGAGAATAATAAAAATTCAGTATAAAAGAAAATAAATTGTCGTTCATTTGTTCCATAAACTCTCTTTAAATCTTCAAATAAAATTCTCAGAATTGAAAAAATAATGTTAATACCCAATATTATAACAACTCTAATTTGAAAAAAAATATTCATACTTTCGATTTTACATATATATGAGGCAGTTAATGAATATTTTTTAAAGAGAAAGATTTCGTCATGTTAGACCTTTCTAACGAGACGGTTTGTGTTTTGTAATTATTTATTAGCGTCACACTGAGAAGCAACACCAGGGCTACTGGTGATGAGTATCGTAATTTTGAACCTCGATCAAGAGACTAGGTTGACACCTAGTTAAGCTTGCTCCTTCCTCTCCAAACATCCACATCATACCAACGAGAGAACATGGGGCGTCAATCATATTTGATGTGCATCAACCCAGCTACACGGTGGGCTTTTAGTGGAATCAAGACTAGAACCCTCTACTCGACGAAAATAACGCCAGCTGCAAGTCCGCGACTACGACCACCAGGCTACCGCTGACACATGTGGTCGCAGTAGCCTAGAGGTCATGGCTTCGGATTCGTGGAAGGCGGTTTTCGTTCAGTTGCGAGTTCGATCGTTGGCTGCTAAAGTCCCGCCCTGTAGCCGAGGCTGATGCACGTTAAATCTGTCGGGGCCCAAAGTCCTCCCAATGGCGTGGTATAGAAGTTAGGAGAGAGGGTGCCAGTTCAAGTGTCGTCCTCGTCACTTGACCAAGGTTCAAAATCACGAGGTCCGTGCTTCTAGAGCGACGTTAATAAAAACTAAACAGTAAATAAAAACCACTGCCACATGGTCCAAGAGAGAAAAAATGCCTCATAAGATTGCGCCATTATAGATGATATCAGAGAGCTCATATCTTGCTTTATAGTTACATATGTATAACTACGCTACTCAAGGACAAATTTAATGCATTATTTCACAACTGAGATTGCAGTAATAGTGGACTGCGAAACTTTCGAGAATCACTCAAACGGTGTTCCCTTAGTAAGGTGAATTGCTTCTTATTATAATATATGAGAAAAATAATGGAAATATCAAGTGTTAATAATTATAACACGAAAAATAGTGAAAAAATTGTTAGGGAATTAAGGTTACATTATTAGGAATTTTATTAGGGATAAAGACAAAAACTATATGAAATATAAATGAATGCTATCAGCAAATCAGTTTCATTAGCGTGTTTTTTCAACTATCCTTAACTTTAAAAAAGGATTGAAACCTTTGACACATTTATTACGATTCTCAAGCTCTAAAAATAATAATTTAAATTAAACAGTATTGGTCTATATGAACATACAAATTTAAACGAACACATTCAACATTAGCTAATCATTTGTAAAGAATAGCTAATCCTGAATGGAAAATAATAGCTATTGTAAGGAGAATATTATAACAAAGTATTCCTCCTTTGAAATTATCAGTATGTAAATTAAATGGGAGTATTACAAAATGTATAATGTAATTAGAAATACGGCTGATGAATATGAAAATAAAATGAAATATGTACCAATCTATTAATAATAGAAATGCAGCGTAACATTTTTCTAATGCCATATTATCTTTCATTGTCTTCCAACAATGTTTTTTTTTATGTTCAATTAGTCTCTGTGTGAGGAATTATATATCTAGATATTCTAGAGTAGTTATTACGCTATCATTATCATCGTAATACTGTTTCTCTTTGTAAAAAAATATTTTGGCTACTTTCTCTAATACGATAAGCGCAAATTACTTAAATGGGGCTACATTAGGAACTCTAATCAGGAACACTTCGATAAGAGAAAAGCAGGTATTAGGCATTGAAGGAAATAATACATAATTGCAGATAGAAGAAAGACAAAACGAAATAGATTATTGGAAGTTTTTATACTTTATTAAATATTTACGGGCTAATGAAACAACTCAAGGCAAAAAGAACGCTTTATGTGTCGTAAGATTTATATTTCGGAAATGTACTCAAAGAAAAGCTTTGAAAACAAGCGTAATTTTGTTCCTGATTCTTATTCAGTTTGAAAATAAATGTATTTCAGCTACGATTGCTGAATTGTTATTTTTAGTATGTATTACTTAGGCAGGAAGAATTTTAATGGGGGTCTTTTCGAACAGTTATTAATTCATTAAATGGAGAGTTACAGCTTTATAATGTGACCAAAATGTAATGCGATTGGGATTATTTATTGACGTCATATAGAAAAGCAACACAAGGGCTTTTGATGACGGACCTCATAATTTTGTGTCTCGGTCAAGTGACGAGAACGACACCCAGTTACACAGGAACATTTCAGGAAAATTTCAAAAATACTGCGATGTTTACTCATTTCTTATTGACTTTTTATTGATTGTTTATTAACGTCTCACTTAGAAGAAATACTAGGGCTATTCGTAATTTAGAGCCTCGGTCAAGTGACTCGAACGACACCTGATATATGGTCTTTCCCTCTCCAAATTTTCACCCATCCCAGCTTAAAGATATAAAACCTTGATGACACATTTAGTATCTATTAGTCCCTCTACAAGAAGAGGTTTTAGAGGCGTCGAAACTTCTCACACAACGATGGAAATAATAACAGCTGCAAGATTGTAATTATGACCATTCGGTTATCGCATACGTTATTCATTTCTAAGTGAGCAGCTTTGGAACTCGTTGAAAGTCACATTAAAAAAGGGCCTTCACTCTGATTTACCTAAGATTGCAACGAAGAAACTGCTGTAAGGTTGAATAAAAAATTTCCTCTGCATTTCGATTTTTAAGTGTGTACTAATTTCAAAGAGGAGCGTTACAGAGATTATCAAGTGACAATTGTTGGTTGATTTGAATTGATGCCACTCTAGAGTTACACGAGGACTGTTGGCTACAATCTTGGAACTTTGGATCACGGTCAAGAAAACGAAATACATGGACAGGTGGGATTTCCTTTCTTTATTTCCACATCAAACTACGTGAAAAATTTGAAGCGAAGTTTAATTTAAAGGGCAAAAAAGACTAAATATCTTTAGGAGCAACATTACGATTATTGGCAACGGACCTCGTACCATTGAGCTTCAGTTAAATGCATTTATTTATTAGCGTCACACTGAGACGAACACGAGAGTTATTAGCGACATATCTTGTAATTTTTAGCATCCGTCAAGTGACTAGGACGACTCCAGAGCTCTCGAACTCCTGACTCGACGCAAAAAAACACGAGCCACGAGCTCGCAACCATCACCACTCGGCTATGGTCAAGAGTAGTGTGCAACATCTGACCTGATCATCTTATCTTCTACTCCACTGAAGACCTTCAAGACAAATTCCAATGAATGTGCAGTAGCCCCCCCCCCTCCTTATTCAGCACGAACGAGTCAAATGGTGACGAGGCTGTAATCCACAGTTAGATTCTAAATAGTGAGGCTGTGGTGATATTTTATCCCCACTCTTGGCAAATGGAGGGGGGGGGAATGTACCAGATACGCTCTCTAAATGGGTTGCACACGCACGCTCGCGGAATTGCTACTTCCCGTTATAAAGTAATGCCATTTTTTTCCCATTCCCGATAGGGAGAGAAGAGCTGAAATGCGAACCAACCAGAAAGACCCTTGAGCTGTCCTACCGCATTTTGAAAGTATATGTATATGTGATGTATACATTCCTTTAAAGCGTTTAATAACTCACGAGGAATAGAGATGAAATCCAACATTTCGAAAAGAGTTATCAAAATGTTACTAACAACTCGAACAAAATTTAATTATTATTCTTTTATGCCTTATAGAACGTTTTTTTTTTTTATTTTTTTATGAAGTATTTCCATTTTCTGCCAATTCTAAAAAAATTAACCTGATTTGATTATAGGTATAAAAATAAATATTATAAATGAAATCTATTAAACAAAATAAGCAAATACTTAAGCAATTAAATCTATTCAATAAAAGCTTCGAAGTATTTTAATAAAAATAATTTTTTTAATAAATCAGCCATAAACAAATTCTTACTGTACAAAATATTAATTGAAGTGCTTTCGGAGGAAAAAAAATAACGACATTATTTTTAACAAATTCATTTAAGTGGATTAATGCAACGCCGTTCCATAGTGAAAAAGATTCTGCCAAAAACGGAAACCATCCGAACATGAATGTGAGAAGCTTATCAACAGATTTTCCAAGAGAAAATTCTACAACAAAGAATGCATGTCCCATTAAAATCCGAACAAAGAGACAATGATTCTGAAAGGAAATGGGAGAACTAAAACTCACAAAGAAATCATTTCATTTCTGCAACTTCCGCTGTCGTGTGAATACAGAAATATCTACACTTTTAATAATATATAAAGAAGACATGCTCAGCATTGTTTAAAATGGGATTTTAACGCGATACATGTCTTAAATTTGTGAATTTTCTTTCATTTATTATGTATCCAGTCATTAATTCGACTTGAAAAATAGATCGGTAATGACAAATTTTTTCACTACTTAATTTAGAATAAATTTGAATAAGACAATACGCATATGAATTTGAAGCAATGTTTGGTTTACTTTATTAATGTCACACTAGAAAAAATACAAGGGCTATTGGCGACGGATCTCGTAATTTTAAACCTCAGTCAAGTGACGGAACGATATCTGAGCTGGCACCTCATCTCCTTCCACACCACGTCAATGGGAGGACTTTGAGCCTCGATAGATTAAAAGTGTATCAGTCCTAGCTACACAGCGGGTCTTTAATGACATCAAGAATCGAGCCCCCTGTCGGGACGAAACCGCCACCCCCCGAGTCCGCGACCTTGACCACTAGTCTACCGCGGTCATTTGAAGCAATGTATTAAAAATGTGTATATTCAAATTTGTATAAGAAACATTTCTACTTATATCTATATAATTAGCTTCTCAAATTGGGATTTTTGGAAATGCGGGTACAAACTGCTCTTTGTGGCAGATAATTTTGAAATTTCAACACCTAATATATTCTGGTGTTACTTATAAAATGCTTTCGAATAATCAACAAGCTTGGAATAATTGACTTCAAACATTGTAAATGTAACATCTGTATTTAAAAATAAAAAGAAAACTTTTGGATTATTCATCGAGATATACATCCCTACCTATTAAAACAATTATCTCCTTATTAATTGGAAACATTGTGATTGAATACTTAGGTAACGAAATAATTAGTTACCCCTTTAAATCTCGACTGAGACTAAAGAACATGAGGATAAAAAATATTTCATGTTCTAATTTGCCTACGCTCGACAAGGAAATGCTGGATAACTGTCGCAATATGAAGAATCAAGCAAAAAGAATACGGAAAAATGCAAAAGCTAATTAACTTGACGCCATTAGTGAAAGAACTCAAAAAGAATTTTAGGGGTTAGATAAAATGCCGGAATATCACAAATGATGTTAATAACGATACAATGTGATAGCAAAGACCTCAGCCGAACCTTAAACTCCCTCCTCCAATGATTCTGAAAAAAGCAAAGATTTTCATCCTTCAACTTAAAGATTTACTCTCCGGGAGCCCAAATTTACTTTCTGGCCTGTACATCAAACTTGTCTCCGAAGATGGCGTTACAAGACGGCTGTTTAAAATGCAGACAAAACTATTAACTCTCTGTAATTAGCATAAAAGAAAGAATGTAAACCTCTGCTGTATCAATTGTCAAGAACATATACAAATGGCGCCTCTCATCAAGGATGCTCAAATTATCCTAAGCTTCCGAAACAAATCGGAAACAAAAATCAAAAACAAGTCACGATTAACAATCATATAGTACGAAAATCTCTTCTTATGTATATGCAACGAGTAATAACATCCTTCCCCACAACATACGACGTGAACAAAAACTGAATGCACTGCCCCTCGCTTCTGTAAACAAATCGGTATAGCCATAGCCTTCGTTCGCATTAGAGTTATTTCTTTTTTTGTTTCAACGAAAATGTGATAAGCTTCATGTGAAATTTCACAACAAATTCTTAAGAAATTTCATATGAAACTTGGAAAATCCACTACTGAAACAAATAAACTATTTGAAGAACTATATGGCAATGAATGTTTATCGCGTGCACGTGTTTTTGAGTGGTTTTAGAGTTTGCAAGTTGGACGAGAAGGCGTTGATGATGATTCACGTCCAGTTTGCATTTCCACGTCAATGACGAATGAGAATATCAAAAAAAATTGGTAATCTGGCTCAATCTGACCATCGCTTAAGTATTCATGCGATTGCTGGGACTGTAAGAATTGACAAAGAATCCGTACGGCAAAGTTTTCCGGCTCATTCCGCATTGTCTGTCAAGAGGTTTCTAGCCAAGTACAACATCCATTGTTAGACCATCCGACTTTTTAACCAGATCTTGCACCATGCGACTACTATTTGTTTCTTAAGGAGAATTCTGCATCAAAAGAAACAATATTTGAGTTCGTTGAAGCCGTGAAACAGAAAGTGGCGCTCATCCTGAAGGAACTGGCTGAATACTTCCAGCACTGTTTCGAACAATGGAAGATTCGCTGTAGGAATAGAGGAGGGGTGTAAATTGAAGATGATAAGTAAAAATGCATTAAAAATCAAAATAAAATGTTTTACAGCGTCGGTATCGTTATTTACTATCTACACCCTGTACTACTTTCTGTGTACAAAGGCTATCAGTATACCAGAACGCATGAAGTCATATATTTGTCTATAAACGAAATACGAGAGTTTGAAGTTTTTCTAATGCATCATCTGAAAAGAAGTTAATATATTCGAAATGGAATAATTTTAGTGTCTATTTGTTTTAAATAGGGAATAATAGTATTTCTTGTTTCATATCTCATAATACCATTCAATCAATATGATCTAAACAAAGCTCTGAATATGCAAAAAAGTAGTGAGAGAAATGGGAAAAAGGAGAAAAAATAGGGGCAAATTCCAAGGGCATCCCTAGAATCTGTCTCCCGTTTATCGAAGACAGGAAATTCATTGGGGGAAAAAACACAAATTGGGCATCTCAAAATCTACAAGTTACTGGATCACAATTCAGAATTGCGTGAGTTTGTATGCCTAACTTTGGTGGTATCATGAATTGAGCATCGCAGTCCATCAAGCTCGCAACCTTGAATACTAAGATAACACGATCCTTCAATGCTGTAATAATATTTTATATTAGTTTATAGATTCAATAATATTAAGTCAATTCATCATTGCTGCTCAATAATACCTTCAGAATCAAAAAATATTTGGTAGGTAATGGCCGCGGTAGCTTAATAGTTGTGAAGCCGCAGCCGACGTTTATTCATCTAGTTGTGAGTTCCAGTCCTGTTGCCACTTAAGATCATCCATGTAACATGGCTGAAGCATATTATATTTGTCGAGACTCTGTGTCCTTCCGTTAGCGTTGTGGAGGAGTTGGAAGAAGGAGGTGCCAGCTCAGTGTCGTTCTCATTATTTGACCTATGTTCAAAAGTACGAGGTCAGTCGCCGATGGCCCTCGAGTTACTTCTAAGTGTGACTTTAACAGATAATGAATCAATCCTACCTATCTTAAGACATGTCAATTATAATTATCCTCAAAAATTTTACTAATCATGAATTGACGAGAAAGGCACCTGAGTTTGAACACTACACTCTCCTGACTGTAGCATTAGTCAATGAATGGACCTTGAGATGCAATTAAATTTCATTTCAAACGACTCCCATTATCCTTCGTGAGTGTTATCATAGAAGAAAAGTTCTTATTCCACTAAAGACAAGTCATGTAGAATAATATGGCTGCTACACTTACATAGAAATAGGTCTTCATGTCATTTGAAATTTAAAACAGGGAGGAAGGAATTCGGGTGTCAGCTTCGGTATTCGAACGTAGTTCAAAATTGTAAGTTTTGCCTCCAAACGCTCTCACAAAGAACTAGTGCAATGTTAGCAAAACCAAGTAGGTAGGGATGAGCTAAAAGCATCAAACCCTCAGCAAAAAGATTGGAAACTACTATTTTATTATTCGGTGACCACAACTACAGATGAGACAATAATCTTTAATGCTCAATATTCCATAATACCCTGTCAATCAATTAATCACAGTTTATGAGGACATGTCAGATTGAAAGACGGGTTAATAATATGAATTTATAAAATTATTATTTTAAAGGTTAGGTTTAAATATATCCATAAGCCATGTTAATCTAAGCAACCAAGGGAGCCGAGTGGTTACAGTTGCAGGTGGAGCTGTAACGGTCGAATTATGGGTTAGAGTTCGGATTCCACAAAAAAACCCATCGTGCAGTGAAACTGATAGACGGTAAATCTGTCGGGGCTCGAAAACCACCCTTTGACATAGTGTGGAAGTTTAAAGATTGGAGTGTCATCCTCATTATTTGACCGTAACTCAAAAGTTAAAGGTCCCGCCTAAATCTGCTGTGTTGTTTCTTTGAGGGATGTTAATAAACAATCAACCAATTAACTCGTTCAGTTAGAAACACATCAATGACATATTTATGACCAAACAAATTACCTACTTGGTGGGAGGGAGTGATGCTGGAATTTAATGGCATTACAGCAAAATGTAGCTATGCTGCGTCAGACAAGATGTAACTATGGTCTAGATATTTGAAAAAAAGATCAAAATCGGTTGACAAGAAGGAAGGTCGAAAAAACAGAAGGATCGTTCAGGTATCCAGGGGATGTATGACCCGTGTTTATCAAAAACAGTAAGCCTCATGGGAAAGAAAATATCACAAGGGTATCTGAGGCTCATAATGCTCGTATTTGCGTAAAGAAGACATGCCGCTGAGAAGCCTGCTTGGAGGGTTAATTGATTGAATAGTTTTATTAACATCGAACTAGAAGCAACACTCGAGAGACGGACACGTTAAATAGAGACCTCGTAATTTCGAGCCTCGTTCAAGTGACAAGGGCGACACCTAACATGGCATTTTCTTCTCCTAACTCCCACACCATGCCAACATGAGGACATTAAGCCCTGACAGATTTAGCGTGCATCATCCTCAGTTTCAAGGCAGGTCTTTAAAGGCATCAAGTCTCGAATCCACGCATGCTTGGAAGGATATAGCATTAATAACTGTTTAAAATTAAATTCTGACATAAATTGTATATAAAAGAACCGATAAAATGCTTCATACATTTAAAAAAAAAATTTCATGTCTACATTTATAAGAAGTTTAATAATAATTTATTTTAAAATATGCTAGATAACCGTAAATATAGGGGAATGATTAATTTTCTTCTCGGCCTAATAAGTTTTAGATAAATAAACCTGGAATCAATTTTCATCAAACAATTTACTCAAGGCATTTTTCTTCATTTTGATTTCATCCATAAGTAATTTGTAGGTGAAAGTTATGAAGTATTATCTTTTTTTTTTCTCGAAACATTTCTTGCTCCTATTGAATTACAAAACGCACTTCAGTTAAATTTGAATTATGCATATTTAATGCAAACTTGATTTCGAAATAAATTAATTCAACAGAAAACGAGACGAAGGAGTGAATAAATAACGAAGTAGATACAACAAAAAATGCTTTTTTTTCTAATTTGACATCATTTCGTATGTAAGAATAAATTTGAAAGAACATATAAATAAACATTCGACTTCAAAGGCACTTTTATGTAGGAAGTAATAACATTTTCTTAGCCTGAAACGTAAATTTTTAAATAACTTCACAATCAAAAATAAGCTAATGTTACGAAACAGTATGCAAGTTCAAATAAATGGAATAAGATAAATATTAAAGAATGCCATTTATATTTCATAAAATGATTCAAAACAATCATTAAAAATTACAAACATAATCAAGTTATTGTACATAGAAAGAGCATTTCCATTTTCTGCACATTTTTTTTTTTTTTTTTTTTTTTTTCATTTTAGAAAGTACGGAAAATAATGATATTACACGATAGATTACAGAATTCGTATTCATATAGTTTCGAATTATTTCTTCTTAGCATCATGCAAATTCTTTTCGCTAACGATATTTTGATTTAACAAAGCGCATCTAACGAAGAAATAATATATTTGACCATCTCAACCGCAAAAAAAATGACATGATTTGTAATTTTGAGCCATGACCACTTCATGAGAATAACACCTGAACTGATACTTCCAGGTCCAAATTTTCACACCACGTAATGACTTTAAGGGGTGTGTTCAGTTCGATTAAAGTGGACCAGTCACAATTACTCCACAAAACAAGTATTTTGTGGAACCAGGCCCTAAATCCACCGTTCCATCAACAGGGAACGGGAATAAAAAAAAAAGTTCATTTAAACTAAAAAGATGGCGTTACACTCACTTATTATGGGTGGAAATTTGAATACTATTTTCTCGACAAATTTATTGTATTGTTTCCTGTTGATTCCCTTTCTTAATTTCTATGAAGGTCCTGAGTCCTACCATTATTGTGGTTGCAAAATTGGTGGTGCCAGCTCGGGTGTCGTCCTCGTCACTTGACCGAGATTCAAAATTACGAGGTCTGTCACCAATAGCTCTTTTGTTGGTTCTAAATGCGTCGTCAACTAATCAGTCTTAAAATCTTAGTTCTTAAAAGCTTCTTCCCCTCCCCCTCCTCCAGTAACGATTTTCAGTTGTGAAGTTTTCTAGGATGTAGCAGCTAAATCGGTAGAGCACTCATAAATCCGAGTCGTGTTTTCACCAAAGATCATCGCGTGAAACAATGCTACGAATTAAAGTCAAATAGAGTTCAAAATCATTACGTCGTGTGGCAGATACGAGTTAAAGGTCGTTCTCATCACTTAAGCTTAGTTCAAAATAACATTAAGAACTAACGGCTTATGTCTTGTGACGTATTTCCTTTATTTTATTGAACACACATTTTACCTTCATCTTTAAGTCTAATTTAAACATTCAGTAAATTCAAAACTACGTAACAGAAAGACAACACAATTTGCAAAGAATATACAAGATCGCTCTCTCAAATCTCTCTTATCTGTTTTAAGACCAGTTTATATTCAAATAATTAAATTTTAGCTTACCAAATTACTCACTCCGATTCAAGCATATCTCGTTTACAACAGATTCGACTCCTATTATTCTGATGAGGAGTCACTAACCAACTGCTTCCATAGGATGATTCACTCCTATCTACAACATTTATCAGCTTGTCATTATCCTTTAATTCCCTTTTCATTCCTTTCAATTATATTTCACTTATATATCACTGTCTCTAATTCAGTGTCTTAGACTTCTTATCTTCATTTAATTTACTTAATCACGCTTCGTTTGATTAGAAAGGAGTTGCAATAGTATGCAATTCAAATTACCAAAAGGGCGTGAGGTTAGTGATGAGAGAATCGCGAATAAAACAAAATCACAGCCTTGGAATGGAAAGCCTCGATATATAAAATGTACTCTTAAGTATTTAAAAATTCTGAAAATAATTATCGAATCGAAATAATAATTTTTTCAAGATATTCATCTTATGAGTAAAACATATGTTCTATTTAATCATAAAAATGAAAATTCTCTGCAGCTCATTGATTGGTGATGTTCCAGTCCTGATTCCGTTAATACCAACTTGAATGATGGAAGATGTGAACTTAAATCTAACTAGACAGAAAAGTTTTCATATAGTATGGTATAGAATATCAGTGATAAAGGTACAATCAAGTTAGCATATCCTTTTCTTACTAAACAAGCTTAACAAGTTGATTGTGGTTACCAACAAGTGTTGGTTCGTCATGTAACTGTAACTCATAAAATTACTAGATCTATTAGAACAGCCTGGTGTGTATTTAATATAACAACCAATACATGTTAATTTTCCTTTCAAATAAATATTAAGGAAAAGTAGTTTATTATTTTCCACCAAAATTCGGTTCTTACGAATACTCGGATCTCAGAAATAACCGAGTTGATTTTTTTCCCTTTACTCTATAGTAATCACTATATAAATACTAACTATCTTTTTAGACTACTTATAATTATGCTTATCACAATTAGACTTCAGGTTTTCTTTTAAAAAAATAAGATTTTAACTAAAAGTAGCTTTCATTTTCAGATATCATCTAAAAAAAGTAAATTTCAATCTCTAGAATTTTTTTTGTTAGCAAGCATCAATAATCAAAGAAAAAAGTAACTAAAAATAATATTCTATTTATAAAATAGTTTACATCGTATTCTAATTATTTTGCAAATGGCTATAAAGTGTTCAATTATGTTTCATCCCTTATTTTATTTATTAAATTACTTTATAAATTTATATTTCTGAAGTAAATAGGCTCTTCACTAACAAAATATAATACACATGCATCCATCTACACCAGCGGTTCTCAAGCATTTTTGAATCCACATACCTCCAGCTGGCTTGGTTCCTTTCCTCGCATCTCCAACCAGGAATCCTACGCAGGAAACCCTTACTCACACACGTAATCTGTTTCACATATTATAGATTCCGAAAATTCTTCTAAAAAAAGATCGTGTTGAAATACACTAATTCCATTTTTCCATTGTGTATCTTTTTTTTTATTTCTCGTGCAAACAAATAAATTAATGATTGGAAAAATAAAAATAATTAATGAGATATTTGAGACTGCATTGAATCAAAAAATTTTGAAAAATTAGGCTCAAGAGGGAAGATAAATAAAATCTCAAATCCAGAGCTATGTATTTAATTTGCTTCTTTATTTATTTTTATGTAAGTATACGAAAAAACAGTTCCTTAAAAAGCTTCTTGCTAGCAAATGGCAACAAATACAATAAAGCATTTTTAGGAAGTTCACTTTATTCGTCATTGTCGCCTACAACACCAACTTCAGCATGCCAACGGAGCGAGTATCACACCAAAGTGGCGGCAATGGCGATAGTAATGTCATATACTCTGGCATATAATTTGAAGCCAGTACTTCAAAAGAAGCTCTCCGGGAATACGGATGAATTCGATTTTGTCGCAAAGACGACATAAGAATGTAAATTAATTATCTATATCTGTAAACTAGCACTACAGGATATTTTATACCAATTCAAATGGATATAATCGTTCACTTTATTTAAATGTATTGCGCGACTAGGACATCGAGCCACAGACAACACACTCACAGATAATGATTACCTTTTCAGTGAAGTAATCACAACAAAGGAATAAAACGTCGATAGTCACTGCGACGAGCCCAAGCACTGACAAGTTCACCATTCTGCCATTGAAGAGTTTCTCCAAAGTGGAATTTGATATGTGAACTTCAACAGTTTTTCATTTTCAGAAATCAACAGTGGTACAACCGGTAACCTTAATAAAAATCTCTACCAGTTTTTTAAAATTATTTTTAACGTTTTAAAATAATTTTTTTAGCTTTATATTTTCCATAACCTTTTTTTCCTCGTAACTTTGAAGTATACATAGCACCGGCTGAAAACCTCTGATATATATTATTATACGTATCATTTTGATTAAAAGTCAAGTAAGCAAAAAAAGTTTATCAATAACGTGCAATTGCGATTTTGTTTTAGTGAATTTCAGCAGGACAAACTATGTATTTTTAGCATTAAAAAAAAGTTATCGAAAAATTCTTCCTTTGAAAAAAAAAATGAAAAAAAAAAAAAATTTTAAAGTATTGCCGTAAACAAGTTTGGTTTTCAATTTGTTCTAATCTTCTGGAGTAGAAAGACTCCTGGTCGCGACTTTTGTCTTTTTATGAGGAAAGTCATTGAAACCTCCAAATTCACTAACGAGGAAAGAACGATCATTCAGTCTTTTTAAAGTGGTTTTTGAAAAAGGATTCAAATGGAATGTAAAACACAGTTTCTTGAAATTGAAATTTTCCTAGTAGATTATTACTATTTGTATAAAGTATTGTAATAAATAATAAAACATACCATTTGTAATGTGCCATACATCAATTATTTTCAGTTGTTGCATAAAATTAATAGCAGTTCCAAGGATTTTATGAATAAAGAGATCAATTAGACAAAATAACGCAATATTGCACGTAGCTAGAGATAGAATCAACTACTATAAGATTCTAAACCCGAAAAATAATACAGTAAAAAAGCAGAATTCGAATTGTCGATTTACAACGATTCTTTTAATACATTACAGTTACGAAAACAGTTATTATAAAACAGCAAACGATTTTATTCAAACAAATACAATTAATATTAAATTTTTAAAAAACATAAAATAAATCTACCACCAAACGGTATCGTGAAAAAAAAATATTAATTATAATTTTTAAGAGCAAGTAAATGTTCATGTATTGCTTATTTTGGAGAATAATTTTTCAAACAAGACGGAACAGCGTATTTAGCAAATCGGTTTCGCACGTATGAAAAAAAAGATTATTTATTAGAAGTTTTCCTGTAGGTCATTTCTATGAAAATTGTTCATTTTTATTATATGTTATATATTATCAATATTATTAAAGTCACGGCTTCTTTATCTTTGTTCGATTTCTCACGGTTTAAAAGTACTACAAAAAATTTATAAATTAAATTTAACATGTTTCTTTTTTAATGCATTTTTTTGGACTTTTATCAGGTAGAAACATAACAAAAGTGAAACGTTCTATTTGTAGAAGTATTGAATTGCGTAATACGATGAAATTGTTTTGTACAAAAAGAAGCGAACCAAGACAAAAATATAGACTTCCTACTTTCTTTCACATCACGATAGCTAACGTTACGTAAAATCTACAAAATCATTAAGCCTCATTCATGGAATCAATTCTATGGATAAAAGATCAATAAAAATAAATGGAGTTTTTTATTCCTTATTTCTATAAATAGAGGAGATCCCTAGCTCAGAATTCAAGGTCATGAGTTTATCGTTCTCGAGCTTAGTGGTAATGAGGTTAAACAAAGTCGAGTGTTCCAGTTTTGATTTCTGTTGATGAATGATGACGATGCTGCAAATTAAATAGAACTTAGTTTCTAAATTTTCACGTGGCATAGTGTGGAGTTTAGGGGAGAGAGGTACCGTTCTTTTCACTCGAGAGTAATTCAAAAGCACGAGATCCTTCACCAACAACACTAGTACTGTTATTGTTCTACAGTAACTAAATTTGCGTGCTTCATTACCGATAAAAGTTTTCGAGGTCCGTTGCCAATAGTCTTCGTATTGCTTCAGCGACTTTAAAAAAACAATCAATCAATAATAAGCAATCAATTAATCACTGGCGATATTTAAGTCTTGTCGTAGATCTGAGGAGTGAAAAGTCGCATAACGTCAAAAATTGAAGACTACAACATCTTAAATCAAAATCAAAGTTCTCACGTTAGGAATGATATGAAAGTATGGTGAAAAACTACCTATAATGATGTCATTCTTATCATTTGACAGAAGTTCTAAATTGCTATGTCAGCAGCATGTTTTTATAGTGATGGTTTAATATTTTGATTACCACAAATAAAATTCTTGTTGTATACGGATGTCATTAATGTAAATTTTCCCTTCTCTACTTTAGGGCAAGTTTTTTAATTTGCAAACAATTCAAATTAAAAATTCTTCGAAAGTCAATTTTATAAAATGAGTAAAAAAAAAAGTTTTAAATAAGCTAATATTTGGAGCAGGTAAGAATAGGAAAAGATGTAAAAAATCATATTTCTTTGGTGAATTAACTCTGACTTTCACAAGCATAAACAAGCATGAGTATTTTCGAATGAACCGAGTTTTTAAATAATGGAAAGAGTAATAATGATAACATAACAATAGTAATAAGTAAATAAAAATTAAATGTGAGAACTTTCTTCTTCGACAAATAATTTTTGTTCTCTTAAGAAACTAAAAATACGAAAGTGATTGTATGAAAAGGCATTTAGTATCTTTGTTCAGAAATTATTCATTTAACAAATAAAAATAAATGCCTTTAGTTAGATATGTTAATTTAGTTAAATAATTAATTGTTGAATATATGTTTGAGTCTAAGATTCATATATGTATCAGCATGCAGAAATCTTTTTTTTATTATTATTATTATTAACTTTCATACACTCACGGAAGAAACTCTGAATAGGAAAATATTTGATATGAAAAAAAAAAAAAATTAAGATTTATGGAATATTCAATTGAAAGAAAATTAAAAAAAAAAAAAAACTAATATTTGTTTGATAAACAAAGTTGTATAAAATAGTTTTACAAATTTTATAGTTTAATTTAAAAACGCTGAGAGCAGAATATCGACAAAAAAATATAACGAAATAATTGTCCATACTATAGAACCGTAAGCAGTATAAAATTACAGTTTAATAATACTTTGAAAAAGATAACTTTTTTAATATGTGTTTATAATAAAGAGTGCCGAATATAATTATATTGACTTATGCCATTGATAATCGTACAGAGATGACACTTTAGAATTATTTACGCGTCAGAGTAAAAAAAAAAAAAGAGATTTTTGAAACAGGTATCTTAAAAATTTAATAATATTCTTATAAATCAAACATCAATAGGATATAAACTCTTTCAATTACACAACGCCAATATTTTATTTATAAATAATATTTTATAATTAAGTTAGTTAATTTTTGAAAATACACTATTCATTTGTATAACATTCCTCATTGCAAAAAACAAAATAAGTTATATATAAAGATATTCTAAGTAAATATTTTACTCAAAAATTTATTTTACTTCAAAATTAGAGTAGACTGTACATGCATTCGTACACAAATATCTCCGATAAAGACAAATACATAAGAAAAACCGTTTGAATCTTACAAGACGTCGTGTATTTTTTTGGTTCATATAGAAACATTTGAAATGCAAAAATTCTTAAAACGAAAAAAATATATATATTTGACAATCATATAATCCACCACATTCATTTTCTAAAATGAAGAAATATAACAAAAAAGTGCAATATTTTTAATATAATTTTAATCAATATCTTTTTCACTCAAGTGAAATTATCTCATTCAATGAAAACAACATTGAAATTTCTTTTTTAAGGGTTTTCAAACATTTCATAAAAAAGCAAAGAATTACAATTATAAGTCACCGTATGAGCGAAATTCATTCATTTCATTACTCCTTTAAAGACTAAAATATTAAAATATACAGCTGAACGTGTTTTAGAAAATAAAACCCATTACAACTATTATTATTAACATTTATAATACCATACTTTAAAATCCGAAAAAATTAAGTAGAGTGACATTTAGAGTTTCCATAAGGAATAATAAATATAATGATTTTTTTATTATTCTTATTTCATTTTACAATTATTTCTTGCATTACTGTTAATAGGAAATAGAATTTGAATGAAATAATGATGATGAAATAAAGAAAATTTTTAAAGGAAATTTAACGCACCAAATTTTATTTAACTCAAAATCGATTTGATTTTCTTATAAACAGAAATCCTTTCACAATTGATTATATTTATCAATTGAAAGTCCCATATATATATATATATGCTTCTTATTGCTTGTTGTAGGATTCCTTTGATCATTAATTTAATGAGAGAAATATCTAAGAGCACTGCAATTTCCTTTGAAATAAAGTTTGTTTTTACCGCATACACATGCAGTTTTAGTTAAACTTTAACTGTAAAAGTTCAGCTAGTTTACTTTTTAATATTTATTTACCTGGGAGTTTCTCATTTTTGTGGATATACACAGAAGAGAAGGTTTTTTTTAAAATTTTACTTCATCTTTTACGCGTCTTTTTCTTTTTTAACTTTTATTGTAAGTAATTGAAACGAAACAGTTAGTTTCGAAATTCGCTACGATATTATCTATACTTATATTAAAATCCTTTTCATCACTTTTGTGTGAAAGGATTCTCCAAATTATAAACATGATTAAAGGAAGTAAAAATCTCCATATATTTGAGCAAGTATATTCAGTTTAATTACTCTCTATTAAGCGTACAAACTTCCGTTGGTGATATTCTTCGCGCATTTTAAACAACAATTATCTTTAGTGGCTATTTTCCTTCGATGTTCAAAAGGTAATTCGTAAAATTTTCTACTAATTTTGATTCTTAGTTAATAAATGAAAATCTATCTAGAGGAATTTGAGAATTTATAAAATTTTAATTGATGTAAGCTTAAAAAGAAAATAAGAATTTTTTTAAAAAAAATTGAAGTTTTTACTCTTAGTTATATTATTTATATCTTGCACATATATAAATTTTAAGAAGTTCAAATTAAAAACATTGTATGTGTAAATAAGTTTATGCCAGCAATTATTGCTTATAAAATGTCATAGTAGTTTGTCAAGGATGACTTAATTTTTACTTAAGCATCCCAAATGTCAAAAAGTTTATAAGACTAGATAAAATTGCATAAATTTGAAATATAAACTTTTTTCCAACTCCAACTTTTGAAGATAGATATAATTTCTTAAAGACGGTAAAATAAAATACTTAAGTGTATTTCTTGGATAAAATTCAATTTTCAAGGCCGTTGTCAAAAGTTTAGGGGATGCATATTAAGATGGAATATTAAGTGGGACTATACCAAGAGTTTTGAATGCTCTAATTAATTAGAATAAAATTCATACAGTTGGTACTTTGTAATCTAAATCAATTAAAATTGATCGTGTTCTATTAATTTAAGTGTAAAAATAAAAATAATGGATTAGACTGAAGTGAACATTAATAGTGACTGATGCTCTTAAAAATACAAATAGTAGTTAAGCCAGTTAATTAATATCAATGAATATTCATAGCTAATATTTGCTTTCTCAGGCTGCAGATGTAACTGCCACAAAATGGAGTATCTTAAGCTATGCACACTGTCAGTAGTTGTAACTAATGCATACGCTCAAGTAAATTCAGAAAATTCAAATTTCTTTCTCACTTCTGAAAAAAAAAATTCTAAATGGTCTATTAATAAGAACTTTATACTTACCTAAAGATATCTATGATGGTTTTCAGTACAGGGATAAATAGTTAAAAAAATTCCAAACTAGTACAAATCACACCATTCAAAATTCAAATTAAAAAGTTCTTCAGGGAGGGATTAGAAAGTGGAAGAAAAATTAAACCGGTTCGTCTGTCGGTTCGTCCTTTTAACCGGTTGGGACACACCGGCAGCTAGTAATAGGTGTGTAAAAACCGAACCGGAACCGAATTCCTTTTTTTTAAGCCCCCCGAATTCGAACCGGCAAAAGCTCGGACTGTACATTCCCGGCTGCCAGAGGTCGGTTCCTGGCACTGCGCCAGGTTTTTGGGAGAGTCGATTTCGAAAACGGGAGAGGCAAGAGAGTGAAAAGCGCGGAGGGACACGCGGCTTGAGGAAAAGCGGTAATATGTCAAAGGATAAAATTCTGTCTTTTTTCCTGCAATACCTGCAAGTTTTGCACGAGAGCTTTAAAAAAATAAAGAAAAGGAATCGCGCACAGCGAAAAGGAATAAAAGATACAAAACTCAAGTTTGCAAATATTCACATAAGATTTTTTTTATTCCATGTGTCTCCGAAATTTGTCGTTTTCGGAGTACTGGAGCATTCCATATGCTCGTTTTGAAAATTATGTGTCAGGTGAACGACCTTGATAATACGTAGTAAGAGAAATTATGAAGGTCAGATAAAAATGCAATTTGCAAGCTGCAGAGCGAAGTTTGTGCACTTAATAAAGTTAAATGCATTTCGTTAGATAATTTATGCATTTTATCTCATGTTGGATAAATTACCGCTTTTTTTTTTCACTGTCGCACTTTCAGAAATGATGTAATGAAAAAGGGATCTTTTTTTTTTTAACTTACAGAAAATAGGAAAGCAATGATAACTTTTACATAATGGCAATATTTCTACGATAGAGTAGTTAAGTAATCGATGGATTATAAGGCAAGAGATGTCCTTCTTAAAACTCTAAAGGCATACAAAAAATATATAACTTTTGAGAAATTCTCGTTAAATAAGATTTTCCGATTATCTGAAATAATTTTTTGTTTCCTATAGAATGGTTTTTACGATATAAATTTATAATTTACGATAGAAATTTATATATATATATATATATATATATTGTTCTTAAAATAATAGTTTTAAATTTTTATAACTACATACAGTTTATACGTATCATTGTGTTGTTAAAGAAAGAACAATAATATATTTTATAGTAGCTTATAAACCTAATTTCTTTAATAGTTTTTGGTAAAATAACGGAGCAAATCTAGTCATTTGGACTAAATTACAGCATAATATAAAATTTAAAGCAACATTTTTAATATTTGACATTACTTCTTACAAAATTCTAAATAAAAACTATACTCTTCTCATAACATTGTGCAATTTAAAAGATTTCTATTTACTACAATAATCATCTTATTTAAGTTTCATCAAGAAAGTTCTATACTGTACAATTTACTATTTTTTATTTGAATTGAAAATTTTGCAATTCAAACTTAAAATAGTAAATTATATTGAGCAAGACTTTCTTGATGTAACGTAAATAAAATGTCTATTTAGACATATCGATATTTGTTTCATCCTTTGGTGCGATGGTTCTGACAAATTCAAAGAATTCTATCAAGGATTATGGGGTGTATATCATATCGAAAATTTTCTGAACCTGAACTGTCAAAAGAACATCTTGATTAGATTATGATTAAGAAATATCTCAAATCATATTTTTTTTTTTGATTCAAGTATTTTCAATGTCTGGAAATGTATTTGGAATGACTGAACACTTAAAAGATTTATTACATAATACAAAATTGTATTTAACTTATATAACAGACAGTCAATCACGGACATTTATATTTTTTTCCAAATCTAATAGATTGATTTCGCATTTAATGAATATACTGAGATGTCTATTTTATAATTCAGGAAATTACACTAAATCATCTTTTACCAAACAGCTTCATTTTGATAGAAAATTTTATTCTTCCCTTATATTATAACATTCCTTACTCTGTGTCTAAACTTCTTGACGTACATTTCACAGATTATTGAAGTTAATAAATTATGGGGGGTGGGGGATTGATGGTATGTTTTAAATATATTTAACCTTCATAGTTTTAAATCTTAAAATTTTTCAGGCTTAAGAATTCTAAACACATTGTGTAAATATTCTCAGTTCTGTGCAATTAAAAAGCTCCAGAAAGTATTCTGAGAAATTATCAAATTCAATATAAGACATAAGCCTGAAAATAACCTCTTTTTCGCACTCTCTCATTCGAGATAAATAATATGCCAGTAAAAATAAAATAATATGCCAGTTATTTTACAAGCTAAATATTAAAAAAAAAAATCATGAGAGGTATGATAATGATAACGTGTTTTATCAAATATGGGTTGAACTGTGCAAAATGTTTATTTTAAAAAAAAATTTTTTTTATTCGAACGTATAAAAACAGTCGCTGAATTTGTTACTTTGTCTATAAAATCATCCTCTTATGTGACATCTGTTACGTGTTTTAATCTTCCTTGATTCCTCGATAGC
The DNA here is from genome assembly GCA_019974015.1 of Nephila pilipes. NCBI lineage: Eukaryota > Metazoa > Arthropoda > Arachnida > Araneae > Nephilidae > Nephila > Nephila pilipes. Next base: position 260,582 of record BMAW01053966.1, read on the forward strand.
TTTCTGTGAATGAACACAAAAAATACAGAAATCAAAATAACCATAGAATTTTCCTCTATTTAAAAACTCAATTCCTAAAATATGTATTTTACTAGGGAGTGCCTTATTGAAATGAATAAAAGCAAAATTTTAATTAAAAAAATATTCGAGGTTTTTATTCATTTATTTAAGTTTTTCCCCCCTCTCTATCTGAGTTATTTATTTAGAACATTGTAATGACTCTTAAGTGATTCATATTTTTCTAGGTTTTTCAAAATCCACCATTTTATATCTATTAAATGTGTAATATTTTATGTTCTTTCTAAAAAGGATATTTTGAAAAGTAATACATTTTCAACAAATAATTCAATAGAAAGAAAAAATAAGTTTCAAAAACGGGAGAATTTGTCTGAGAATTGCGGACACCTTTTTTTTTTTCAACGTTTTTCTCAACGAATTTTAAATTTCTAATTCGTGTAAATGTGATATTTTCCTTCTGAAATCATATCGCATACTTTTTAGAATTAAATGAATTATTTTTACTTTTATCCTTTTTTAACACAAAAAAGAGAAACGTAAATAATGATACAAGTATTTTCTCTGAAATTTTATCTTGTAAACTACATTTTACTACCTTATTATATATCTTCTAAAAACAAGAATGTTGTTACCCCTGAAAACATTTTCTTACTTCAGACTAGCCATAATTATAAAATAAATTGAAAATAAACTGTATACTTAAGATCGAAATATCTAGTTTTTCAAACGAGTTGTAAAAAACTCTTTATTTGTAGTTTAATTCAATTTTTTTAACACATCAAATATTTATGAAGTAGAAAATATGTGTAGATCAGACAGAATTTAAGATTAACACTAAATTAAAAGAAGTTTTAAAGTTAAAATAAAAATTATTCATTCATAGAAATTTATGAAAGGCATCTGAGTTATTTTTTCACTTTTTTTTAATTGTATAGACGTAAGAAATTTAATGGAAATGAATACAGGGCGTGGCAAGCAAATAGATAGAAATGCATCTTGAATGCGCATGCCTGAAACCAGCAGCCTTTCTGAATGGTCGCACGCACCGTATATAGAAAGGGCTATTGAAAAGCCAAGAGATTGTTGCAGCGTCATAAGCGAGCTTAAAATGATCCTTTAGGAGTCACTGTAATCTTTGATCATGAAGGTGGTAAGTATCCATGTATCAATTGGACCTTTGGAATATTTAAGAATGGAGGATCAATACTAGGAATGCTTATTATTTTCAAATAAAATATTTACAATAAAAATGACTTGGTAGAATGAAATATGAAAAATATGAATTCCTAAAATTTCAGTTACAGCAATAATCATAATAAATCTGGGAGTTTCAAATCTCATTTACTTTGCTGCATTTCATAGAGATTCTGTTCTTTTCTGCTGTCGATTCTGTTTATTCCAACGAGTCCAGGTTTATTTCCCGAAGTTAGTTTACGGAAATAGGTTCCGAAATATAAAGAAAGATTTTACTTCTAATTTTATATATAACTCTTTTCTCGGATCAATCAGAATGAGACAAAAAAAAAAAAAAAAGAAAGAAAGAAATCAGATAGGTATACTTTATATCATGAGCTGGCATTCGTTGTACTTCCCATTTTTGTATGTATCACGAATTTTAGTTGTAAAATCCCTTTATTTCTTAAATAAAGATCAAAGTGGACATGATTCAAATACCATAAAGCACTTTACACGTTAATTTAATTGCAACCATAAGAAAAACACTAGTCTATATATTCATGAGACAATCTTTACATAGTTTTCTGAAAAAGGAAAACCAAGTTTTATTCGAATACAATTTTGAAGAATGTAATTCTTGTGATTTCTCTTAATATCTTGTGATTTCATTTTATTTCATCCAGAGATACCAGACCTACAAATTCTTAGAGTCCCCTTGCCTTTCTTACCGGGAGATAACCCCTGCAGCGCATGGGGGAAATTACATTGGTGAGCTTTACAGGTGATCTCATGATCTCAAAAAAGCTAATGATTAATACAAATTGTAAAGAATTAACAGAGTAAATGGTTTAAAAGATAAGCAAAACAAAATAGTTGAAATTTTGGCGATGTTCACAAAGAAAAGCCCAACTAATTCAAAATGGTCAAAGTGACCGGATATCAGGTTATATTTTATAACATTTTGTTAAGGTATTCTAGTTTATAGAACAACGATAGGGATACTGGCACAGATTATTAGCTGAAAATATGCCCTTAAGTGATTATAGAACCCCTTTTTAGAATGTAAAGTAGTGAACTTAATTTTTGAAATTATGTCAAAAAATTGTTTTTCCTAAGTTTGTTTACTGGATTGAAATAAAACACTTATATAACAATAACTTTATTTACTTATCGATTGGTGTATGACCTTAAACCATATGCGATCAAGAATCGAGAAATTATTGAAATGAATATAATTATTCAGAATTTTAAGAAGCGAGACAGCCATTTTTACCTCAAGATTTTCGAACTACTACTCTTAAACTTGGTTTCCTTCTTGGAATGTTTTGGTGTGAACAGATCTTAATATTGATATGACATTATTACAGCCGACAAAGGGGCTTTTGTAATGGAGAGATCACGAAATATAATAAATTAAAACAAACTCTACTTTATGCGTTTCAAAGAAAAGAGTCCTTTATTTGGCGAAATCTATTTCTTTGCAACGTACTTTATAGAAGAACATTTCGTAAATATCTTGATCTTCCGTATGTGTGGCTGATTGAACCCTTACGGGATATAGTCAATATGCTTAGCCAATCGCTTTTTTCCAGCAGGTATTACGAATGAATACTTTGTCGAGACTTAAGCGATATATATATATATATATCGATTTAATGAAAAGCAGAATAAAATATTAAAATATGGATTACGCGATGTTCCTTTACATTTAAAGTTAATTTTAATTTAGGATAGGTTGAATGTTATACAATCCAGATCCAATTGTATACCACATATTCTGAATTAAAGTGTTAATTAGCCGGCATATCAAGCAACGAGAACTTACAAAGCAATTAGGGGAATCCTACCTGTATGAGTTCGATATTATCGCCATCGAAAATATTTATTTCCGAAGTATTGCAGATAAATTACCTACGCGCAATGCCTCATCGATATAACGGCGTTTCTCATTACTGTATCCATAATACTTATTAAGGTGAATTCTTATTGACACTAATAGATTATTGAACAGTTTTTAAAGTTATCGGATTAAATTATTCCTCCAAAATGGCAAAGAAATCTATTTGAAATCTGAGTCTCCTACAGAATTTCCTCAAATACTAATTGGGAAGCAAAATAGGGCTTATCGCTCAACAGTACATGTTCCAGTCTGTAAGCCAAGGAATTTTGATGAAATGGTGAAAAATTTGTTGGTTATGAATAAAATCTTTTGCAAAGAACAGCAACTCAAGAAATCTGCAGCATTCAGTAAGAAGGATGATCATTTATCGATAATGTAACATCCTTCAGGCACAGTTCACCAATAGTCATCAATCAGATAACGAATCTTTACCGATTTGATGTCTTATGCGTTTATTTGTGTGCTTCGAAGTCCATCCTTCAGCTCTTAAACCTCTTTGAAATTGCATATTTTCATCCTCTGAGCATTTGCCTCCAAATGCCAAATTGTATGGAGCTTCTTACCCAATACGATAACATAATTGTGTATCAACTGTACAATTTACAGGGTTTGTATTTTCATGTTATAGGGTTTTCTCTGTCAAGAAGTGTATTGGTATCAAATATTTTATATGACAACATCTTATATTGCGCTCTTGTTTGTACCCTCGGATGTCAAAGCTAAAGATTGTTACACGTGTTAAAATCGAAAATATGCTCGAAAATCAAATTTAGTACTCGTATTCAGAAAATACTAAATTTAGATATATGATTAATTTTTTAAATTCTCCATTGTGCCAAAATTTCAAATCGTATGATCTTGAAAAGTAAGCCCCTATTTCAAACTTTGTCTACATCCAAAGCAATATGCCTACGAATCAGTTCTTTCTACAGCTTTCGTGAATCAATTCAGTTATTCAAAGTAGCTGTTGGAGTGTTGAACATATTAGTATACAGCCCCTCCGATCTAGAATAATTATAATGATCACTCTAAAATGCTAATTCAGAGCCAGTTCCTCAATAAGATCCATGGATTAGATTAAAATCAAGCAGGCTGTAGAAAACAACAATGTAGGCCACTTTATTCTCTAAATTTTTCTAGCTCATCTTTGAGATTTCAATTTTGTGCTGCATTTGTTATTATTGGCATTTTCAAGTTGTTATGATAATGATCAAGATCTTGTCGATTATTTGCTTTCAATCGGACTATTATTAATTCTAAATAGTCAAATTCTGATTCACTTTTTTTATAACAACGAACTAATAATATTATTTCGTAACGTAATAACTAATATTTTTAATTAACAAACTAATAATATCAGTTCGTTGAACGTAATTTAAAATTTTTAATGCTAAGACTACTTCTGAAATGTGAGTTTCATGGACGAAAAAGTTCAAATCCTTTCGCAGAATTTTTATTTCTTATTTGAGACTCAAGGTAAAAAAAAAGGAAATCTCAAAAGCTTTTGTCTTAAATTTTATAAATTAAAATTTATACAAATTAAGACAAAAATAAAAATTGGTCTTCGGAAAGGAAATATGTTGCTACACAATCCAACCTGAAATTGTTCTTTGTAATATCTTATTTCCTTTCACATTTTTTTTCCTTTAACTATTTAATTTACTTTTGGAAAAGTATTTCTTTATATTCCCGAAATATTTTTATTAGCGCATGGCTAAATGACATGCGTGTGTGCTATATGGATAATATCATTATCGGCCATAAGAATTTTGAAACTTCTTGAATCTCTACATCCAGTTACCTGCAACAAAGACTCACTCTTTTTTGAGTGCTTAAAATTTAAAACTATCAATCTTCTAAATACTCTTCTTGATTCTGAATACACGTAATGAGATTTCACTAAAAAATTTTCTTGTAAATTAATAGAAATACAGTAGAAGCTTTTTAGTGGTATCTTCAAGGAGACATTGATCGAATAACTATAAGACCAATGAAACCCAATTTTTTGGAATATTAACAATACATATAACTGAAAAGAGCTCTTGATTAAACAAAACTAATGAAATCAAATTTTATGGAAAATAGTATACTTCGCTTTCTACAATGAATAGAAAACAATCACCGAAATACTAATATGCAACTATTTGAAGTATCACTCTAATCAAGTTCTTTACTCTAGAGCCACAAAATTCCTCGTTCTCCATTCCTTTTGCTTCGATTTTTTTTAAATCCTTACATTACGAAAACCTCATATGTACATTGCCCTCCAAATAAGTAATAATGCTCCTATACAATAATGTGATCGCAATGTTTTCTAAACAGAGTATTTAACTGGTTATAAACTAACTGATGGAAATCGTAAGAATCACTTCCTGTTCTGGAATTTCTGGTTAAATTAAAAACCGTTGAAATGAAATTGATAAAAAGGGCATTACCTGTGAATAATTTTTAATACACTTCTATTCACTGTTAAGATTAAACATCATCAAATGCAAGAGTTATCCGGAAAGAAATTTCCGGAATGCAATAATTCCCGCTCCGACAGATGGTGCTTAGTATCTGCTTATGCGGTAACGCAGCCTCAATGTCTTGTAACATCTCTATTTTTAGTTTTGCTCTCATAAATCGGCCTATTTATGTCTACATGGCAATTTTTTGATTTTTGACAATAACGGCATGTTCTCTTCTCCTAAATGTTCCAATTCTTACGATATAGAACATAAGTAGGTGAGTATTCTGTTCATCTCGACAGCCAGAGCTTCATCAGTTTTCCGACATTTCAACAGTTCCAGAATCTTATCACATTAACTTCATACTGAAAAATATTGATGAAAATTCGCCGACTGGAGGCAGATCGACGTTTTTCTTCAGCAAGGACTCGGCAATCCCTGAGCAGATTCTAGACGAGACGGTTGTCTCAGATACATCCTTTCACTAAACTGATCTGTAAATAGCTGTACATAATATATAATTAAATACTTAGGAACTTGAAGTCAACATCTTTTCTTTGAGTTTATATCAATATCTTTAATTCTACTTCAAACAGTTCAGTCTAAAGAAAGAGTCATAATAAACAGGATTTCCATTTGCATGTTGAAAGGCTGACAGGAGTAAATATTGTGTCTAAAATGTTAAAAGTATAGAAAGTCTCGACGATTGAGAGATTCATTCTGCTATTCGCCTTTTGAATACAAGGAGTATGCGACTATTTGAAATCATAGGAAAGTCTGGGAAATGAATGGCGATGCAATTATGAGGGAATGAGTAGAAGATATGTTTGATAGTTCATTTCAGCAGAATGAATGTTCACGATGAAGCGACAAATCCTTTAGTTGACAGTAAACGAATTATCCCCCGTGTAGACAAGACCTAAGGCATAGTGACTTTCTCTATTGCACTAGAATTGATTCTCAAGATACCAGCATTTCGATAAAGAGGAAGACTAGAAAGGTACCATAACATTCTAGCTAATCTCTCATATACCAACCTTCAATGATACTGGCATACAAACCTTGTTTCTCGATACGATTAATAATATCTAATCAGTAATACTTAATGAGATAGGTACTGTGCCGTAAAGTAGTTAATGTTTGTAAATCGTTATAAAATATCTCTGTCCACATCTGTATTCTTTTTTACACGGTTGCAGAATTTACTTTTTCAAGTGAAACACCTTCGTATTTTGATGTAGAATTCTATCTTTTGTATACAGTTTAGAGATCAAGGTTGTTTAAGACCTATTTTTACAATCGCTTCTTGTCTTCAACTTTTTAAAGTTTTTGACTCATAGAAATGAATTAGGTATTATTTGAAATATTGAAGATATACTAATAAAACTCTTAAAGGGAAATGAAGATGAAACCTCTCACTTTGGGTGCTAAAATACAGTCTCTACGAAACATTAAGCCCCATGATAATTTCTTTAAAAAAAGGACCCTTAGGTATATCTTAGACTTAAAAGTAAGATAGCTACAGATTAGCATTATGTTATTTGGAACAAATCTAATGCTGTGTTATATTTCCTGTATAATTAATCTAGTAGAATATGATTAAAATTTGTATTCATGGTTCATATCGAAATCCTTACCCTCATTATAAGATGAGTGCCAAATGTAGCAGAATTATAGGTTAAAGGAAATGATAAGATATTTTTACAGGTTGTTAAACAATTTTAAATGCCAGTTTCTTCTGATACATTTTACGAGGCATTCGATTTTAGTTCTTTCAGACTATGATGAATTCTTCTTTTAGTCGTTTGCAGGTGTGATCTGAGTGCGTTGTCTCTACCCCATACTTGTAAATCTACAATGGTACCTCCTTTAAGGGACACCTCTATTTAAGAGACAATTCTATTGACCCTGATCCCTTCAAATAAAGACTCCAATATATTTACCTTTTATTAAGGGACATCTATTTAACAGATACTAAAGAAAAAGGTATAAGATAAGATTGAGGGATGGAGAAATAAATAAAAATAGAAATTCTCCTTGTAAGTAAGATTTGATATTTCAAAGCAAATTTGCGCTGAGTGAAAAATAGTTTTGTGACAATGGAACAATAATCCCCCTCTTATGAAAACTGCTTCTCAGTTGGAAAAGGAAGAACAATACATTAAGAAAAAGCAAATTGTGGGGCAGTGAAAAGTATATTTCCACATCAGGGAATTCAAAATCCAATTATTCTTCCTACAGTTCTCAGTAAGGGGGATGAAAACAGTGTTAGCAAGTTGCAAGGCAATCTAAGACAGAGAGCAATTGGAAAGTGGTTGTATACATCCGTCAAAAATTAATGTTGACTCCGTAAATAATAGCTGAATTTGAATAACTCTCATTTAATTATAACATTAAGTACTTTATATTATAAAGTTGAAATAAAAATGCGAAAATCAATATATCAGGTAATTTAAATTATGCGACGACTCCAATTCAATTACGCAACATTCACTTCCTTTCAATTACATAACCGCTCTAACCGAAGATTATGAGACAAAAACTATCACGAAAAAAACTATACAGATAACTTAAAATACGCCTCCTAATTAAATAAATTCCTGATAAATGCAGGTAACAGTGAAAGATTTAAGATCATCATTGACTTAAATATCCATATGAGAAAAAATGCTTGCAACGCACAGTCTTACTGAAAAACGAGTGTAACGGATTATCTGTAATGAACTTTCGTAAGTACAAGTTTTTATAGAGCATTTTATACATTTTTAGTATTTAAATTTTTTAATCAAGAATTATAATTTTTCATTGACTTCATATTCAAATAAATACCTGTGATTGTGTTACTAATTTATATATCATTTGGTACAGCTTGATAAAACCTGAATTTCTAATAAAATTCCATTTTCAGTTTGTACCATCTTCGGCCGCGGGTGTTTTTCCGACTCCGAAGAAGGGGGAGAGAGTTGATGACCTTGATGCGACAGCGTTGTTTCGAACCCTGGACCAAGGGGTCTGAAGTTGACGGTCCTACCAATCAGGCTGAAAAGATATCCCTTCTGGCTGGTTGAGTAAGGCCTTTTAACTTCTAACGTTGTCGTAGAAGAGAGCCGCCGCACATCTAAAGAAGGGACACCTCTATTTAAGAGTCAAAATGTCAGGTACGGTGGGTGTCCCTTATGGGGAGGCACTGCTGTACTTTTGAAAGGCGACCAGTATGTTTATGAATGTTTATCGCAATCAGGCCAATTATGAGACTAGCACCAGTAAAACTAAACAATTACCAGTCTCGTATAGAAAAGTAAGGAAATTTTGAAACTATTAGTTTTAAAAAATAATAGAAGAAAATAATAACTTTAATTGAAATAACAACTTTATATTTCAAATTATGTTGCGTTGAAATTCATGTATATTGAAAGCAAAATCCGAGGAAAAGAAAAATACCAGTAAAATGAAAGAGTTCAATTTTGATTTTATATCTTTAATAAAGAAAACGTCTTTCTAAGCAATCATTTCACAAGTACTTCCAATTATTATAAAATTACTGAATGGATGAGTAGAAAAAGTATTATTTTACAAACTAAAAAGAATTTGTTCACTTTTGATACTGAACGTAACACTGATATACATATGCAAAAATTATATAAATATGTAAAATATCATAAAAAATCATGAAAGAAAGTAAAGAAATTAAAAAAGGAGACTAAAGTAATTTACATTATTGAGTCTGGCTTTGGTCAGGCAAACATGTCTCAGGGATCCAAACCAACCTTCTCAGCATGAATGCAGACATATATAAATACATATAAAATTTGATATTTATGAGTAATTAAACATCAAAATAGGAAGTAATTTAAATATTAAAAAAATGAAACAATAACTAAGAAATTATTGCTTCTCATCGAGTAAAAAGGTCAGAATCCAAGTAATTGGTTTTGCAAAACCAAAATTTATATTAAAAATTGTTATTCGTGAATACTACCACAAAAAACAGACAAAAACTTACAGAAAATATGAAACAGAAATTTTTTTAAAAAAATATTTATCTATCTGTCTATCTAATTATATATATATATATATATATAGTTAGTGATAAGCTTCTTAATCTTAATAATTTTAGTGTAATACGACTTACTAAATTAATATTTCTAAAAGTTAATAATATTAATATTTCTAATAGTATAATAATATTAATATTTCTAATTCTATAATATAATATTAATTAATACTAATACTTCTAAAAATGGAAATGTGTAAGCAGCTATTCTAGAAATGTACATTATTGATATGGAATTTAAAACTGTTTTTCTTATCATAAATATTGCTAATAATTATATTATCTGTAATTTTCAATTGTATGTCTAAATTTTCTGTTACATATTTACTATTATGTTTGAATAATACACACACATACTATATATATATATATATATATATATATATATATATATATATATATAT
>BMAW01053966.1:270593-316048 GCA_019974015.1 Nephila pilipes
ATATATATATATATATATATATATATATATATATATATATATATATAAGTGTGTGTGTGTGTAAAAGGAAGCTTTGATAATAATTAATAATGCAAATTTCCTATGAAGAGCTGTTTCCTTTTCTTAAGAAAAAGGTTAACTTTTTTTCATTTGTTAAAATTCCTTGTGTTTCCGTATATGTTTTTATAACATGAAGGAATGTTACATTTATGTAAATATTATAAAATAATCTCCATGCGTGTATATTTTTAATTTTTCAAAATTTTTGTTAACTTAAAATTTAAATAAATTTGCTTTTTCCTTATTATAAGTGAAATAAAATGACCTTTTTGAATTTGTAAAAAAATATTACTTCAACTTTGAAAATAGTACTTCAGAAGAATGTAAGATAATACATTTTGCATATAGTTTAAAAATCTATCGTAAAACTTCAATATGTGAACTACTTGAATATGAATAAAAAGCCGTCTACTAATTAACTTTCTTTTCCAAAGTGTTAAAATTCCTTTTATATTCTCGCATTATTTCAGAAAGTTCTGAAAAGTTCAGTCTTCTAGAAAAGAAAAATTATTTTATGCTACTGCTAAATTGAAATATAGCAATTTGAAAATTGAATTTAAAACTGTACATTTTCATAGTTATGCAATTCATTATTATAGTTCTTCATTTTTGACCAATTATTGAACAAATTTTACCAATTACAATATTTAAATCAATTAAATAACAGCATTTTATAAATTTCATTTTTTGTACCATTATTTAACAATTTTTAATACTTTTGTTCTATTTAATTCAAAAAAGTAAAAATGTAGACACAAATGTGTTCATGCAATATTCCTTTTTAAAAGGCGTTATTTACGTATAGAATCAAAGATATATAGGATAATGTATTAGAGTATAACATTGTACTTTTTATGAATGATTATAGCTAACACATAATCCAAGATTTCTGAATTTAAAAAAAAGATAAGCAATGATTTGAACTGTCAAATAAAAATGAGATGTTTATAATTTAAGCAGATGTAACAAAGTATAGAAATGAATAATCAATAAGAAATAAGTTTTTTTCCTTCTCCTACAATATTAAATATTTGTCTTTTATTATGTATTGTAAATAAAATATTAATTTCAGAAACATGAATGGAAATGTAATTTATAGAACCAATTCAATCTTTGTCTAATTAATTTCACAACATTTCTCTTAGAAGTATTTATCAAGAACTAAGGAATTTATATGTTTTATAAAACAGCTCTTATGAAAAGAGAAAGAACGGGAATCTTCCAAATTTGCTTTCCTGTCTGAAGTAAAGAATAAGCTATAGCATATAAAAAATAAAAGAATCGCCTGTTTAATTCTTCGGAGAAATGATTAGATTTTTCGACTTTTTTCTTTCTTCATTTTCATTACCTATATGTAATTCTTTGTTTCAATTTATTGTGATTGTTTTAAATATAAATTAAAAACGTAAGGTTTAGAAAACATCCTCTTTCAAAGAAACATGAAATTCCTTTAAAAACGTTCATTCGATTCGTGTGAATTTGATTTTTGCAACAGTTAAAAATATATTTCACTTTTTTAAAAAAAATGGAAACAAATCGTATGTAGGTTAAATATAAATATATATTTTAATTAAACTCATTAAATTAATGACACTAATTTTTCAAATGAAATATATACATTTTCACAAAAAATTAATGGAAATAGAATCTCCATATGTGAAAAAAATATTTGATAAGGAGAAAATTATAATACTCTTTTATTTCTTACAATTTTTTTTTTCACATTGTGTGTCTCCCAGAAAACTCACGTATTGAATAATTCTTACACAAATTAAAACTACATCTTTGAAAAGAAAAATTTGTATAATGCTCAGTCTAGGAATAGTATCTTTAATATTTTATATCAATGAATTAATTGTTGAATGCTTTATTTTAAAATTAATTATTAATTGAAGTCTCTTAGCTAAAACAAGGCATCTCTAATAAATTTAAAGTAATTAAAAGAATTTTCAGAGGTAAAAAAAGTAAAATTCTCTTAGGATTTGATTCTCTAATTAATGAAAATGCAGCTTACAGGCATTTTTGAGAATTCAAAACTTAAAAATTTATATAAGCAAAGTAACATCTAATTTTGAATATACTTTCAGTAACTGGTTGTAAAGGCTTTTTTTTTTTTTTTTTTTTGCATTGTTGCAGCTGAAGATTCTGATGTGGCAAATTTTCCTTTATTAGTGTTTTTGGACAGAAATGTCTTATGTTGAATAATAATTAATCAATAATTCAAGAAAAAATGTACATAAGTCAATCATATGTTTATTTTTCTTTCTGTCAACAGATTACTCAGATATCTTTTTGTTAACTTCTTGACCTACTTTTGCACAGAATATTTAATACGTAGCTCTCATTTCTAAGTTAATAGATAGTTCTCGTGATGCTTATAACCTCCTTAGTCCCAGCGTCAATCTGTAGGAGACATTAAACAACACTTCCGAAAAATGCCACCAAGTTAAATAAAAGGCGTCATTGGTATCCCAAATTAATTATTTTTCTTGTTAATAGATGGTAGTTTTGAAAAAAAATGATTTTTAGTGAACATTTTGCATTCATAGCTTATTTATGGTAAAATGAGTATAGTGTTTTCCGAGAGAAATTACACGCTTGCGCATCTCTAAATGTTCATATTTTTCATTATATGTGTAATAAAAAAATTATTGAACCCACTGTTGAATTCCTTAAATATATTGTTTATATATAACATTATTAATTTCTTACTCAAATCTCCCCACTTCTGATTTAGAACGCAGTTACGCCTGTAGGGGACATTGAGTCAATTGCTACCAAAATCACTCGATTTGAAACTATAATTATGGCATATATTTCAGCTCCAAATGATATTCTTTCATTGCTAACTAAATTCACTAAATGTAGATATTTAAAGGATTCAGGAAAGAATCTGTATCTGTCAGAAAATGAAATGAAATAGTTCTTAGTAATCGCTGTAATTACGCCTAACTCAAAATTTTCCAGAATTCGAATGTATTGGGCAGAAAAAACTATAACTCCCGTACTTGCAGACAACATTTCTTCGAAATCGCGAGTTTTTTTGTAAGAAGCAACTTAAAATTGGAAAATTGTTCAATAATATTAGATGAAGAGAGAGAGAGAAAAACAAATGGATAAATTTTGGAAAGAAAGAGCCCTTCTGCAAACAGTTCGGACAGGAATATTTTGTGATTCAAATTTTATATTATGCCTCATTATGCTAATTATTATGAATTACTCATTAAATTAAAATTAAAGAAATATTTTAAATTAACATTATGATGTCACTTTGTCCCAATTTCTCCTTCAGAAGACACTTGATTTCTAAAAAATAAAAATTAAAATAATTTTTTTAACATTTTTTTTTCGTACTTTTTCATGTATTTAGATTCGATTGATACAAATTATTCTAAAATTAACGCTTCAGAGTTTATCTTGGGTCTGAGTAGTATAAGTGTGACATTGATAAACATTTAATTAAACGTTTAATTAAAACAATAAATCAATCCAAGCTTTTACAATTTAAATCTCCCGTCAATCTATTATTTCGAATTTATTAACATAATGTCTTAGTCCTTTAAATAAAATAATCTATAGTAAGTATCAGATTTCTTAGTTCGGTTTGAATTACACCAGATCTGTTGGGGAGAAACCTAGTAATTTTAAAGTGCAGGACTTATAGCCTAGAGAAAAGGAGGCTACTTGAGACAGTATTCTATTCTCCAAGTCAATTTCTGTCCATCCACTACTTGGAATTCATGAAAGTAATAACAGTTCTTTAAAAATTTAAATAATCTTCTCAAAATACATGTGTCGAATTGCTTAGTTTCTCTTGAATTAATGTACTTTATAATTACACCAGGGCTATTGACGATGAACCACATAGTTTTGTATTATGGAACTTTTGGCCAAGTGAAGAGGGCAGTACATGAGATGGAGCTCAATTTTCTTAACTTTTCTATCACATTCTGTAAAGAATGCGAAGCTCAGCTATATTTATTATGCAGCAGCTCTTGTTATTAGACATGGTGAGTTTTTGAAGGACTTAAACGTCTACGAGCTTGAGCTTTGAGGACCATAAAACGCTCATGTTAGATTCCTATAATACATTAATTCTCTCTAACTTTCTCTTAAATATATTTCTTGACAATAACCTTTTTCCCGGTATACCGTCTGGTCAAGCCTAAGTGTTTTAATGTGCCTCTAGAAAACGTTGCATCTAAATCATGATTTAATATTTTCTTTTCTTTTTTACTATTCTCAGGTGAAAGATTACATCTATGGTGAAAATATTTCCAATCCAACTAGACTATTAAATTATGAATAGAAATCGTTGTATGTTGACTCATCTTTTATAGCTAAAAGATTCCTGTATTCAACTGAGTCCAAAAATCAACCATTTTAATTTTAGATTTTTTCTTCAACTGCATATGGATTCTTCCTTTTACATCTAATGCAAATACATTTTTCAGATATACTTAAATAATCAAATTTTTAACGTATCATTGTATGTTAAAAATCGTTTATATAAAAACTAAACACTAAGCTTCATTATACGAATTAGTATAGTTACGACTACTTCTGCTGTTCTAAATAAATCTTTCCGGCATTACATTGCATTGAATTTATAATATGCTGGTAGCTATTTCTGTAACGAAAAAGCTAGATGTAATTTTGGTCTAACAAACAATTGTCTTTAGCATATAAATAAATCTTTATACCTTTATTGCATCCAGACTCTGCCTTCGAGAATTCCGGGCATTTTTTGTCGGAATATTTGTGCGTGGAAAGAATTATTTCGAATTAATTCATTGAAAACGAATATTTATAAAGGCTACTAGTATGCCTCTAATAATTGTTCACGTATCCCTAGAAGGGGTGTACCGTAGTTTGAGAGCCATTCCAGCAAAATATATAAAGTTTCTAAACACTTACATTTCTTGAAAGTATTTTTAAAATATTTTCTGACTAATTTAATAATTTCATTTTGAATTTTCAGGACATTAAAATACTTTTGAAAATTAAACGAACAAAGTATAAATATCAGATTTTTTCAATAACTTCTGAGCATTTTTTGCAACAAATTACAAGAGAACTTTGAGAAATGGACTATATCTAGGCTGAATCAAATCAACATACCAAAATGGTAGCGTTTCCAACCTTGTTAAACAAATGTTAGCATGTGTTTTACTTTTTTGAATATCTTTTATAAAAATATACGAAATCATGATATTCAGAAAAAAATTAAATTTAGTTTTTAGAGAGATGTCTTCAGAAACATTGATGCACCTCTAATTCAGGAAAACTCTTCATGTTTAAACATTTTCTTACTCGGGGTAATTGTAATTAGCTGTCACATTAATCTAACGTATAACAAAACATATTAATAAAAAGAAAAAATTTCCATTTCTGTCGGTGGTGTAGCGAAAAGGTTAGAAGACACAAGACCAGGAAATTTGTTACAAAAAAATGTATCAATACTGATAGTGAACAACTTAGAGCCGTTTTTTTCGAAATTTGCCTTTAATTTTTTTCAAAATTTAAATTTTAAGCGAATTTGTCTTCACAGCGTATGCTCAGATCAAAAACAAGGGTATGATTTTGTCGACGGCAAAGCAGAAAGATTACGAAACATATGAGCAGGAAATTTAGTTCAAAGAATCTATGACTACTGATAGTGTACACCAAAGAAAACGATTTTTCAAAATTCTCCTTTGCATATTGAAGCAAACGTTTTTAATTTTTATTCCTATAAATACAAAGTGTTGAGTAAAGATAGATACGAGAATTAAGTGTTTCAATCGTCTTATTTTTTTAAAAATATAACTAAAAGTTAAATGTATAAATTATTTATGCCTGTTTCCCAAGACATATACAGTTATACAGTTAAGAATTAGATCTCTCTCGCATTTCCTTTTAACTAACCCTTGGGGACTTTCATTGAAGTTAAAGGATTTGAGAACCTCTTTTGAGGATTGAACTGTGACTGACGTATATTAAATTAGAAATACTGAATAGGATTCGTGAATAGGATTGGTATGATAACATTTATAAATTGTGGAGAATTCAATAAGAGATTTAGTGGTGAGTGAGAGATATTGAAAGTGTTGACTGAGCGATTAGAGTGAAATAATTATAGGTGAATAGATATATAGTTGGATCTAGATTACATGGTTAGTTCTGACTCGGATCTGGACAGGTTGGTGGTAAGATAAATTTCCATTTTATAACAATTATCTTTAAGTTCGAACACGTGTTGGGACCTATTCCACATTGTAATAATTTAGATATTAAGCTTTGACTATTCGAAGATCTAGATAAAACCAAATTTATTTATTTCTATGTTTGACTATTTATTTAGAGATTGAATATTTCACAAGAAATGGAGCTATCTGTTGATTGAAATACAAACGAAGCATTACACAATAGGTTACAAAAGAATAGTTTTTCAGTTAACTTTAAAAAAATATTTTACTTACAAAATTAATTATAACACTAATACAAGTGCTTTGACCAATCTAAAAGAAAAACTACACATACATCATCATAACGGTAACATAATCAGAGAATTTCAATGTTGCCACAGAAAAGGATGAACTAATTATTCTAACAATTCATTTTTACGTACAGTAGTACTTCCTATAAGGTGTGCCTCCTAATAAGGGAGATCACT
This sequence comes from Nephila pilipes, assembly GCA_019974015.1. Classification (NCBI taxonomy): domain Eukaryota; kingdom Metazoa; phylum Arthropoda; class Arachnida; order Araneae; family Nephilidae; genus Nephila; species Nephila pilipes. The sequence continues at coordinate 277,309 of BMAW01053966.1, forward strand.
ATTGAAGGTACAATTATATTGATCCCTTTAAACAAGGACATTAACATATTTACCTCTTAATAAGAGAGACATTTATTTAAAGAAAAAAGTTTCTGGTAGAGTGGGTGTCCTGACTGGGGGGAAATCACTTCTGTACTTAATTTACGTAAAGAACATGCGATACTTATTTTAGCATTTATTTAATAATATATTTTTAACCTCCTCAGACCCTAGTGCCAATTATGAACCATAAATTTTAAAATCATTTGTGTCTATTGGTTCTAAGTATATGAAAAAGTGCTGAAAAATGTTAAAGAAAATCATTTTTTGTTTTTTTGTTTTTGAGAAATTAAGCGTCTCCTGGAGGAGATATCGGAACAAAGTGACATTATCATGTCAATTTAAAATCTTTCATTAATCTTGGTTTATTGAGTAATTTTTGTATAACGTAAAGTTTGAATGACATAACATTCATCTCCGAACTGTTCGTAGAAGGGTTCTTTCTTTCCGAAATTTATAATTTTTGTTTTCTCTCTCTTCATCTAATAAATATTATTGAATAATTTTCCAATATTAAGTAGTTTCTGATAAAAAAAAAAAAAAAAAAAAAAAAAAAAAAAAAACCTAGCGACTTATCAGAAATGTGATCTGCGAGTACGGGAATTTTCTAGTTTTTTTCTACCCAATACATTCGAATTCTGGGAAATTTTGAGTTAGACTTAATTACAGTGAGTAATTACAGTACTAAGAACTGCTTCATTTAATTTTCTGACAGATACAGATTCTTTCCTGTATCCCTTAAATATCTGCATTTGATGAATTCAGTTAGCAATTAAAGAATATCATTTGCAGCTGAAATATATGCCGTAAATATAGTTTCAAATCAAGTGATTTTGATAGCCATTGGCCGAATGTCTGCTACTGGCGACATTAAAATAACATTGGTCTAAATCAGAAGTGGGAAGATATGAGTAAGAAATTAATAATGTTATATATAAAAAGCAAGTATAAGGAATTCAACAATGTGTTTAATAATTTATATTACTCATATAATGAAAAATATGAACACTTAGAGATGCACAAGTGTGTAATTTCCTTTCTCTCGGAAAACACTATTTTCATTTTACCATAAATAAGCTACGAATAAAAAAATGGTCGCTAAAATTAATTTTTTCAGTACTACCATCTATTAACAAGAAAATTAACTAATTCTGGGTACCAATGACGCCTTTTATTTAACTTGGCGGCATTTTTTGAAAGTGTTGTTTAGTGTCTCTCTTATAAGCGACGCCGAGACTGAGGAGGCTAAAGAATATTTGCTTTCTTCTTTTGAAGAATTTTGTGATATAAATATACGTGAAACACGTTCGAATGATGTTGTAATATCCAATAATATTTAACTCTATAAACGGCGTCATGGAATGAGATAATAAAATAACGTAAGCCTTTTTCCAACTGTATACTTCCATCAAAGCCATTCATTAAAGAGTGCACATTCTGCAGCAGAAAGGAAACCTTGATTAGTTATTGCTTTTCATTACCTTCCTCTTAAGTAAAGTAGAAGTTACTATGTAACTGCGTTTTATTCGTTGGGGAAGCTCTTCTCATCCTTAATCGTCGCATTGCGTGATGCTCTTCAGAATGAGGAGCGCAAAAGAACGAGTAGGCAAGCATAATCAAATGGAAAAAAATACGAATCGTCGAATAAATATAATTTTTTTTTAAAAAAAAAGGAAGCAGACCCTGCATTTTCCCTAAAATAATAAATGTAAATTTATTTGAAGCATGAATGCAATCCCAAAAATTTTAAATAGCATGCAACGCACTTGAGAAAATTCTAGATTAGAGCGAGTAAAGCGTTTTAGGTTCGCGTAGGATACTCTGGTGTGCACTAAAAAAAAAAAGATGGTTAAAGACGATAGAAGCATGGGATTCGAAAGAAAGAACAGAATTTTAAGCTTAGCTTTTTATAGATCATATAAAAATTATAAAAAAAAAAAAAAAAAAAAAAAAGTAGCACGTATGTGACGCATAATTCTAGAACACTTAGCTCTCTCAGTTTATAAACCATTTTTAAAATTTATTTTATAATATATACTGTGTTACAATATTCGATAAATTGCTTCATTAAGTGAGTGTCGGTACGATTTGTATGTCACAGAAGAAATATCAGCATACAAAATATTTAATTTCCATTAGCTTGGTTCAAGCCTTAAATATCAAATGTTGGTTGGTTGGTTTCATCAACGTCGCGCTAGAAACAACACGGGAGCCCTTTTCGATGGACCTCGTAATTTGGATATTTTTTTTAGTTTAGTTTTTATTAACGTCGCACTAGAAGCAACACGAGGGCTATTGGCGACGGACCTCGTAATTTTGAACCACGATCAAGTGACGAGGACGACATCTGAGCTGGCACCCCCTCTCCTAACATCCACACCACGCCAATGGGAGGACTTTGGACCCCGAACAGATTTAACGTGCATCAGCCCCGGCTACACGGCGGGTCTTTGGTGGCCAAGGATCGAACCCGCGACTGAACGAAAACCGCCGGCCGCTAGTCCACGACCTTGACCACTAGGCTACCGAGGCCCCCTCGTAATTTGGAATCTCGGTCCATTCACAAGAATGACGCCTGAGCATGCACCTCCTTCTTCCAACTTCCGCACTACGCCAGTGGGAGGCCATTGAAGCTCGACACATTTAACGTTCATCAGCCCCGGCTTAATGGCGGGTTTTTCTGGCATCAAGGCTTGAACCTACGACTCGACGAAAACCACCGGCGGTGAGTCCACTACCTTGACGGCTACCATGTCACATCAGATATTGGAATGATATTCTTTATTTCTTTATTAAACAGTCCCACTTTACTAAATGTAAGTTATCAAAGACAATCATTATTCATTTACTTTAATTTTCGATGTTCCTCTTGCTTATTTCGTTTTTAATAAATTTTTTTGATTGTTTATAAATATTATTGAAAATCAACTAAGTTTGAGAAAGAGATTAATTATTTAGTTTTAAAAAGACATACTGTTTAATCGCTTTGATTGAATTGACACCATTCCGTGACACCAAGTTCTACTCTTTCCGCTTTCTTAATATGTGGAGCATTCAGGCCTATTATGGCGAAATATATGCACGAATCTTGACATGTAAAACCTCCTCATCAAAGAAAATGTCACCAATCCAGACATGCTCTGAATCAACTAAATTTTAATTCGTGAATCAGCAAAATGTAAGAACGTGTCACATTTTAGATGAAAAGCAAAACAAAATTCATTTATATTTTGGAGATTTTTCTCACTTGAAAATGTTTCATGACACAGTATTAAACGCTAATTATATGTCGTAATTATCTCGAAAACAGCATATAAAATTCTTGTATTTCTCATTACGAATTTTAAGTATTCATTGGATTATACAGAACTCGGGTTAACTTGTTTAGTTTTATTTTTTAAACTATATCAAAATTAGAATATTAATCATCAAAAAATAATAATAATAAATCATCTATCAAAAAATATTCAAATTTATCAAATATTTGGGTATCCGCTAATTTAATTATTATTTTAAAGCATATTAATCTGTTTGTTGAATTAAGAAATTGTACTCAGATGCTGATAGCTGGATTTCCTTTCGTAAGGTTTTAAAATATTTTTTTTTACTGAGCACACAATTCAGTTTAATTTAGTGTTATGTTACCCAACTGGATATGAGATGTCATTATATAAATATTTTTAAAGGAAAAATTGTAATCTTATAGCCATGATGCTGGGGGTGGACGTTATTTCGCGTAATAGGATAAATAATAGTGTTACGTGTTTGGAACCTAATCCATGAATACCATACAAAACCTATTAATTTTCCCTCAATGCTTTTCTTTCAACATTTTTGTTACCACTTGAATAATTAAAATTTGAAGCTTTTTTTTTAAATTCACAGAAAGTATCGCACTAGTGAAACATAATCCAGAACTAATCAGGTATTGGAATATAAACCAAAACTGATGTAGTAGAATATATCTCAAAAACACTATAATATAGCATACTGAAAAATGTAATAGGATACATGAAAGCATATTTTGAGAGCAATAAGATACAGGAACACACATTCTAAAAGTAATAGGATTACGGAACATATAATCTGGAAGTAATAGGATATTGGAAGCTATTACCAAACAGGAACTAATTAACAGGAAATTATTACTTGAAAATAACCGTTTATCACACCTCTGCATAACACTGATGTTTGTATAGCAGATTGGGAGATATGTAAGAAGTTCATGAGATAGTTATTGAAATAACTTTGTAATGGGAGTCTTAACCTGCTAAAGAATACCCTAAATGTTCAAAAAATGAATGGATTTTAATTACATATTTCGCATAATTATTACACGCACATTAAAATTTGTAACATTATCAACTTAAATAAACACAGGAATGAAATCGCTTAACCATTTCCCAAGTTAAAGTCTCTATATATTGTTTGGGTCAATACGAAAGCATACATCAGCAGACATTGTGAAAGTCTATATATGATAAAAAATTTCTTAAGCTTTGAAAATAAAGAAAGTTGACAGCTAAAACTGTTATGTTACGGATCAGAAATGATGGAAATAAGTTATTGTTTTCATCAATGAAAATTTCAATGATTCGTATTAAGATATGCGTTTAAATTAAAAGATAAAGGTATGCACAATTACATTTAAAATTTTATTACTGTTATCTTAAATGGTCCTTTTATTAAAATTAAAATTTATCGTAAAATAATACACGCTTTAAACTGAAATAAGTTATAACCAACACTGATAAATAACATAATATGCCTGTAGCCTACTAACAGTATACACACAAACTATTAAATGCCATTGGTTCCCGTATATACAATACTCCTTTGCGTTTTAAATAACTTTCTCAAACGGATACGTACTTCCAATAACTTTGTCATTCTGCAGTCTGAGAATTTGACTTTGTTTCCATTACAATAAATTAGTAGAATGACTTTTAAGTTGACATTCTCAAAAATGTTTTGCGCAAACATTCTTACTAAAATGCACATACAAACAATCTCTCCTTTTTTCAAATTAGACTGTTTCTAAGTTATAAAAGAAATAAGTTAACTTTATCACTTTTATATCTTTTGTATGAAAAACTTATGCATAATTTAGTTACGATAACACTCACTACGATCGCACTCAACAACGATCACTTGCTACATCAAAACTTAATTAGTGTTAAGTCTTTACTTTTCCCCCGATCTTGGCATTTTCCATCAGAAAATGATATAAAATATCATATTCACTATTAGTGGTATTTGTATTTCTAAATGAAAAACTTTAACTCTTTTTTTATACAAAATTTAATTTACTTCTACACCATGAATAACGAAATTACCACTTTGGTATTTTGGAGCACAGATGAATAAAATATAAAGTTCTTTTAAATCTAAAAAATACAAATTAAATTTATTACATTATAAGCATAGTTTAACTCAGCTAAATTAAATAACTTGCAGCATAAAAAATATTTATATAAAAATACATTTATCTGTAAAAAAAATCTACGAGGAAATATTTATTTGTAAAAAACTGAGCATCTTCATGGGAAAAAAAAAAGATGTGTTAAACATGCTTTGAAGAACGCCAACAGTAAACATAAAAGAGCTAAAAGCTGATATTTCTATAAAGAATTCTCGAAGAATTTCGAACACTTTAGAAGGTTTTTTTTCAAAGTGTAAGTTTCTGACATTATGCCAAGAAGAAAGAAAACATTGTTCTGTGCGCAAATTTCCAGACAGAAAAATCCCTAAAGAGAATAAATCTTGTTCCATTTTATTTTCAGTTTTTAGTTCAGACAATGTAACATATTAGATAGGAAAGAACTAACTTCAAAGTCAAACACACGGTTTATTCAGCTTTACATATTTCAGTTCAAGTTCGATTCTAAACATTCCAATCGTGCGATAACTCTCTTCTCTGAAAACAAATGTCTTACATTTATAAGATATAACAGTTTTGAATAAAATGTTACAATGAAACAAAACGCCCAGTTGGAAGAAGTTTGAATGACGTTGCAAGACGTGTCTTTTCATGATAGAATCTACGTATTTTCTGATGGCACTATGACGCTATCCTGTTACGAGTCTCGTATGTGATCTTTAAATATTATTCTTGTCATAAAATCGAAATTTCAACTTAATTTCAAGCACAGACTTTGTAAATAAAGTAGTCGATTTTATCTGGAATTTTAATCAGCTCTTCTGATAAGGTGGGTCGTTGCTCTCAAACAGTTTACTTTCTTTGTCCGTGAAATCTAACAAATTCTAAAATATATCAAAGCATACACTTATTACTATATGATGTGAGTTCCTCCTGTAATTGATCTGGCAGCATTGAGTCCTAATCTCACCTAATCCTATATCCCTTTCGCTACCGGAGTGAGAAAAAGAAGTGCTTCTCTGGGCCCACGGCTTCTTACCGCGGAGTGTCATGTTGTGCCCAGACGATTTTAGATATTAAACTTAATTCGCAAAAAAAAAAAAAAATTCCTCTAAAATCGGCTATTCATTAAAATATTTTGGTATTTACACATATTATTTAAAATGCATTAAACTTAATATATACGAAAGAAAAAAAATTTAATCGAAAATTGTTTGTTTTTTACATAAAATTCATTAAATAAGAATCATAGCTTTTAAGAAAATACAAATTATATTTACATTTGTTACATAAATTTCATGGTGTAATGATATACCATTACATGGAACATATAGATATATATAAAAAAATCTTATTTTGCTGTATGGTATATTTAAAAAAAAATTCAAAATTCGTCACATGTCTTACACACATATTTTGACGCTTAACGCAAGATTTTGAACAAAGGACACATCTTCTTCGTCCTTTTTGGATTATTTTCGTTAATATCACTATCAGATTCATTCATTAGTTCGCAAATCTCAGTATCAGATAAATACTTTCTTTTCGTTATGACTGTCTCTACAAATAAAAACTAACCGAACGAAAAGGAAAAAGCTGAGAGCATCAGGTACCAAAAGCCCTAACCCCCATAAAGAGCCATAAATTCTCCTTCAAACTTCTAAGAAGCAAGCAAGAAAGAAAAAAAGCAAACCGAAAGCAAGTGCCCCCTTTAAATCATGTCATTACATTTAAAGAGTTGCACCGCAACACGTGCTTTTAACAATTACTCCCCTCCTGGTAGCCAGAAGTGAAATCCAAGCCCATATCACCAAGGTCACTCCAAATAACCTATCTATATAGAATTCGCGGTATTATAACGCCATATAGCAACATTAAAAAAATCAAAGGAAACTTTCTCTTCAAGCGTATCTCTATTGATAAGTTGATCTGTAGAAGACACTCACGGAGCATATTAAATGGGATACGCTGGGCACAGGAGAGCAAACGCGAATGTATCGCATGTGATACGCTGGGGGCGATAGGGATATACAAGCCAGAAAACTTCCGCGCGCATCACACTAACATTCTTCTTATTACCGTAAGTTTAATTATATCATATTCTATCTTTCTATCTCCCCTCCTCCCTGTAATTTAATTTATATGTGAAATTTGTTTTGCATAATTGAAAGTTGAGTTGCTTGAATCAAGTAGAATCCAGGAAAAGTTTACAAGAACATTTGGAAGGAAGTGAACTTTCTATAGTTTCAGCTTCAAAATCTTATCTTCATTCACAGAATTAAAAATGCGAGGAAAAGTTTAATATCTGATTTCATTGTAGAACTAAATCTTATACAAGATTATACAAAACATTGTAATTAAGAGTATTTTTAATGTAAGTATATGTCTATTAACGACAAATTAATGCAGTCACACCTTAGCTCACGAATTGCTCTATTCCCGAGCAAAGTGGTTGACGAATACGAATTTCAGACAAATCTTGATTCGGTCACAAACTATACATAGATTCGTGAACAATCCGTATGAAAAACTCAGCTATGCTTTCTCTAGCACAGTTTAAATGTTTTTCGCTCATTGTGCTTCACGGGTTTTTCGTACGTGTTTTGCTCTAAATTAACCCTCAATACGGTCTCAAACTAGTGGAAAGAGCAATTTCCCCTATAACTAACATCTAGGATTTCTTTCTGATTTCTTATTTAAGTTCTGAATTCTTCCTAATAAAATGGAATATGATTATAATTAAATATTCTTTAGAAGTAGAGTGAATAGATATAGTTGTATAAAAGCGACAGAGAATTGAATTGATTATTAAAATTATAGTAATAAGAAGGATGTGTTAGTGTTATGTGCGTGGAAATATTAAGGCATTTATAGTGGATTTAGTAAGATTGGGACTCAACGCTGTCGGAGCAATAGCAAGAGGCATTCGCATCATATATCGGTTAGCGTATTGCTCGACAGATTTTCGAACTTGTTAGATTTCGTGGATAAAAAAGTTAATTGCTTGAAAGCAACCCCTCCCTCTTATTATAAAGAAGTAAACAAACATATATTCCAAATAGAATTGTCTACTTTATCTGCTTGGTCTGCATTTGAGCTTGAGTAGAAATTTAGTTCTTATAATCAGAATAACATTTCAGATGATAGACGAGACAACTATGAGAATGCTATCATAATTTCATAAAACAAACAACATTCACTGTATCTGAAAGACTGTAGCAGCAATTCTCAAGCGTACTCAACAAAAGAATGTTAAAAGATTTTACTTTACTGACTGCTATTACAGGTGGATCCGAGTCCGGATCGAATCAATCACATTAATCCCGCCTATTACTACTCTTTCACTTGTCTCTTCTCTCAACCTCCTGTCTTTTCGTCACTTTCTCATGACACCTCAATTTATGTATGAACTTTACTTTGTTTAATTGGAAGTTGAGTAGTTTGAATTAATAGCATTCCAGGATATGTCTATAAGGACAATTGAAAGGAAATAAGCTTCGTATACTTAATAATATACTATTACGAATAGGAAGCCAAATCAAATTACTAAAGAAAATGAAAGAAATAATAGTCAAACATGAAATTGGTATTTGTACCTTTTTTTTTTTATCTCGCCCGCAGTTTGATTCGAAGAAATCTACTACTCGTATTTGTTCCATTTTTTAAGAATAAAATGTCAATAAAAGCGATTCATGTGGCTAAAGGAGTAATTATTTTAATAAAGCACAGACTTCAAATTAAATAAATTTTAGAAAATTAATTGTTAGAGCGAATACGTGTAAAAAGGATTGCTGATGATAGTGTTACGGAGTCTATAAAGTGCAAAAATTTATGAAGCTTCACAGAAATTTCCCAGCACGGCGACGTTTTTGTGATTTCAAAGATGTCATATTCTTGGACTTCTTAACAAAAAGGAAAAACTATCACTGGACAAAATTACACGAATCCCTCCATTCATTTTTATCATTCCTTACATGGAATCTTTTTAAAGCCTTCGTAATTATATCCATTTATCTGAAAGAAACATTGCATCTTATTGCGTAATATTTATAAAAGTTTTAAATTTTTTTATTTACATACAAATTGTATTTCCGATATAATACTCTTATTTATTTTTACTAACATTCAATATCATTTTATTTAAGACTGTATTCCATTTCACTGGCACGCTTAAAAACCTTTTATCGCATGTTGTTTGCAGTCTGTAGTAACTATATCAAATAACACTAAATAAAAGAATAAAAATTATCGGTAAATATAGTTTTGGAAATAAACACAATATTTTCAAAGAATATTAAAAATGAAAAGTAAATTTTAATAGAATAAAAGTATGAAGTTTAATTCATGTTCAACGATACTGATTTTGTAATGTACAATAAATATATTTAAAACAACTCGAAACACTGGAGATAAAATATTCATAAATCTTGATCTCCAAAAGCATTTATTTTGAATAAATTGTTATTGTATTAAATTTCCAAATAATCTTATATATTATGGAAAGCTTCAATATTTAAATTATTCACTATACAGGAATATTATTTCACATGAATAATTTTTAAATGTGTTCAAATGAATTGAATTAAACTATTTTTAAAATATCTAACATGACAATATTAATAACATTTAACGCTAAAAAAAATTTAGGGCGGTGTTAAAAATCACAATTTTTATGACTAAATTTATTAGAAGTAAAGACCTTGAAATGAATGCAAAATTACTTATAATAAAATATTATAAATAAACTTGCATGTCCTTGCTTATATATATATATTACAGATGAAGAACATTTACTTTATTTTAAATATATTTATATCAAAATTGAATATATGTATTAAATATCGATTGCTAGTAAAATTTTGTGCAATGATATATTCTTAAGAAATAATGTGAAGTTCAAACTGTTAAAATCTTTTGTATAATTTTCCTAAGTTGTTTTAGTCGAAATACAAACGATGAGAAATTGTTTAACAATAACTCTGGTAAACAAGATTCTGTAAGAGCATCCTGTTTTGTAACTGATTATAATATAACACATTGTACATAATTTCAAAACCTTTATCAAAAATAATATTTAATTTATATTGAAAAAGGTTATTTTTTAATTGGGTATACTTTTGAATAAAAATCTATTTGGGTCTCTAGTATTTTTCAAGTCTTTTATTATTATTATGTTTTATTATTATTGGTATTTCAAGTATCACTATTGCTAATGCTCATCAAAAAATAAGAAATATACATTTCATACATAAAATGATAACACATAGAGCATTTAAATTATTTAAAAAAATTATGTTCATATTTTTAACCAGGTTTAAGCCAACAGCATCCATAGCAACTCATTAAAAACTATCGTTTTGTGATTTAGTATAATGCCACAGTTACAAACTGAAATCCTAAATACTACTTTTAAAGATTGATATTTTAAATTATGTTTAAAGATTGTTAAAAACACACCTATGTATTGAAAATATAATTTTTTAAATCTAAGTTGGGCATATGTCCCGAATTTTATAAGCTTTGCATTCAATGAAAAATATTATGGCTTTTGAATTTCTGTATGGAGTTACTATTAGAGATGACGTAATTTCTAAGCCAAAAGTTTCACAATTATCTCTTTAAATATGGCGCAATACAAGAAATATAAATATAACTTAAAAATCCATAATGCTCATATGGTCAATTGCTCTAATCAAAAAATAAATCCAAATTTTTTTTAAGAACGCAAACATCCCAAACTTCAAACTACCATTATTATACTCATATATCTAAATATACATACATATATATATATATATATATATATATATATATATATATATATATATAACCATCGGTCAATGACAAAGAAAATATTTTTATATTCTCTTATAACATGACTTACTATATATTAATTCATCTTTCTTAAATGAAACACAGCAAAACAGGCCCCATTTACTTTTAACGATACTAGTACACCATTTATTTTTTCAGAAATGCTTCTCTATTAGTTTGGCATTAAATAGTCCAATGCTCTTAGTTTGACATGTTCGTGAGGTCTCAACAATAACGACCACTGGAAATAACACCAAAAGCAAAAGAAGGTATAACATCGAACAAACGCCACCAGGATCAATTTCTGCGTGGGCCTTAACCCTTTGGTGCCCTACCTGTTGTCATTGGTAACAAGGGGGTGGGGTGTCATTGTACCAGAGGACAAGCACGGAAAGCGACGGACGTCCACAGAATTTAAATTAGTGCAACGCGTCGTGTTGCATGGGTTTTGTTCGGAATAGGGTTAGCTAGTCTGCTCGGGTGACATTTTTCTGTGATGTATGATGGCACGCTTCTTGACTCGGCTATTTGCTCGAAGTAAATGTCACCCTAAACGACTGCTGTTGGTGAATTAAGACCTCTCAAAAACAGACTTTTAAATCAAATGATACCTAAGCCTAAAAGTGTTCGATATGCGGTCGAACCCCTATATATATAGAACTAAGAGATTCTTGGGGGGAATTCGATATACAGAAATTCATATTAAATTTTTTTCATTCTTTTGTTACTAAAATAGTTACGTTTAGTTTATTTTTTAATGATAAAGAAGGCTTTAAATATATGATTATCAAAGAATTTGTTTTTAAAAATGCACAAATATAACATATAATTTACAAATTTGTTAACAATGTACTAAAAACTGAATGTTTATATACAAAAAACGAAATGAAAAGTTTACTTATTTTTAGAAAGAATAGTTCCTAAGGTCTTTTTCAATATAATTTTTACTGAAACCTTTTCTAAGTAATGTTTACTTTCATTCAGAGGTAAAAAAAAAAAAAGTACAGGGGCTTTAGGAATACTTCTCAAATCGTGTCTGAGAGTTTGGAATGTTTCAATTGTTTGTTTTTAAACGGATTTTGAACAAACCAATCATCCAACATGTCCTTATTTGTAGGGTAATCAACAACAAAAGTTCTCTTCCAAGTTTAAAATTGCTAGAGTTCGAAAACTGTTCGAATGTATAGAAATTTTGTACGATACACTGAAATCGTTTTTGTCTTAAAAAGTTCGATGGATAGATATTTTGATACATAGGATTTCAAAATATAGGGTTTCTACTATATTTTGATATTTAGCTGCATTACGATTTTTGAAATGAATTGGAGCATTTTTTTCATCTTTAATATTTTGTAAATAACAAAAAATATTGAATTGGGAATCTCCGTAAAAAATATGAATGTATAAGGTTTCGTAATAAAAATTAATAAAATTTTTTACCTTTACTGAAATTTAATTTAAAACATTCTATCTTCTTAGAATGAAAATTTATTGAAATGTGAAATTTCATAAAAAAAAATTTTGAATATGTATGATTATAGTAGCATCAGAGTTTTAAATGGCAGAAAAATATATATTTCAATGAAAATATACTGAAGATATTTTTACTAAACTTTAAATGTGGATTCTTAATCTGGTAACTTGGTTGAAAGTAAAAATTTCTATACTTAAATATTGTTAGTCGTAACTGATTAGCATATTTCTGTCTATTAATCATTCATGAAAAACATAAAGAAAATGCTGATAAAAATACATCAGGTATATAATGTAAAAAAATAACGTAAACAAATTACATGTTCTGTAGCTAATTGGAATTGGTTTATTCTCTTAAAGTAAATACTTACTGAAATATGAAGTCTCATAAATAAAATTTTGAACACGCATGATTCTTAAAGGTTTAAAAATTTGATATGAGAGAAAAATAAACAGATTATAATAAAAATACACTGAAGATATATTTTGCTTAATTTGTGATAGGAATTCATAATTCTTGAGAATGATGAATCTCAAAATTTCTACATTTAATTACTGTTACTTGTAACTGACTGATATATTTCAGTCTCTTGATCATTTATTATACATATATATAAAGAAAATTCTAATAAAAATATAACGTATTTAATTTCTTTATATTTATTCTAGTGATAAATTAAAAATCCATTACTTTTGGCATTCTGTAAGATACTTCATCTTTTGTTATTAAGTAGCAAAAAACAACATTTTTCAGTGAATTAACTTTTGTAACAAATGTGAGCATTTTTATTGAATAGCATCTTCCTCTTCATAACAATCATAAAATATTTCAAGACGTCTATCTGTCTATTATAGAACGAATGAAACGAAGTTTGCTAGTACTTTGCCTGGCTGGGCTTTGACCTAAGATCTGTTATATTGTGTGAGGTAGCATGACATTGGTTTCTACGCTTGCCTGCTTTTAAGAGAATACTATCTCATATTCAATTCCTCGTAATATTTCTTTGATTTCAAATTGCCATTAATGAGTTTATTTTAGCATAATATAAATTGTTATGTATTTGCGATGATTTATCTTTCTTTTTTATAGCAAATAATAGATATATGCAAAGGATTTAAGTTTTCAAACTTATTTATCATTAAACAGAATCAAATGCATATAATGCATGAGTTTGATTACATTTTGGGAATTCATAAACTGAAAATTTATGTAATAAAATTTTAGAACATGAAAACTTTATACGATGAATTCAATAAATAAAATAAATTATAAATAAAAGTAAACTAATCTGAAATTAATTTAACGTTACTGATTGTTGAGAACCTAGGACTTTTCAAACATTAAGTTCCTTAAGTTTAGCTGAACTTTATAATTTCTCTGTAGTAATTAATAAAAAATTAATACAGAAATCGAATACTGAAGCTTAAACTCTAAAATTAATTCTGACTTATATGAATTCATTATAAAAAAAATTACAAATTCCATTTTAAATATTCCCACTTCGAACAATTTCAGTTTTTCTTTTACACAACAGCTTGTAACGTAAAATGCAAATTTGAGAAAAAGAAGAATAAGAAATTTTCTAGTAATGAGGAAATAAGAGCAGTAGCTTCTTAAACTAAGATTTCGAAAGATGAATTCCAAATTAGATGAAATCTCTTAACAATGATAATAAAACTTCTGAATTTATCTTACAGTTTATGCAGTGCAAGTACAAGAAAGTTGCTTATAAGTTTAACACAAGAAATGTTTTAAAAAATTATCATCATGAATAACACTCTTATATGGTGTTCCGCCATAGCATTATTTCAAATCGGTAAAACTGCAAATAATAAATTCTAAAACTTTATAATATCTATTAATCAAAGAATTCTGTTATCTATGAGCATTCTAATGTTTTTGTCTGAATTAATATGGATAACATAGAACATTTTTGGCTAATTCTTAAATAGTATATTTTTCAATCGAGTGACTTTGTTTAAAGCATAAAACTTCCATCAAGAAAATTGATTCTGTTATGCATATATGTTTTACAAGCTTATTATTTATTCATTAAAATATCAATTCCATTCCTTTAAGCAACTCAAAACATTACAAAAATACTTGAAAGTTAATTATGAAAATTATTTGATACCTTTTTAAATTAGCTAAGTACAAATAATAAAATACGTTGAGAAGTTAATCAAATTTTCAAATATATATATATATATATATATATATATATAAAGTTTAGAGAAAAATAAGAATTCTTTATAGGGCTTTACGAAAAGAGTTAATTTATTTAGCAAACTACTTTAAACCAGAAAGATAAATTAATGGCAACATAATTGTTCTTAATTTTAAATTCGCCATATTATTTCGTCATATGAAATGCCCCGTGAACTTAAAATATTTTCCATCTCCGTTTTATCCGTAATGATTATGATCGTAACGTGAAGAGAATCACTTAAAAAAGATGAAATCGTTACAATATTAAATTAAAGTGAGATTATGAAAAGTGGTAAGTTGAAATTTTATTTAAAAGTTACTAAGTAAATTCGAATATTTCGAAATACTTTACAGAAAAAATTTAAAAATATTAAAAAATAATTAAATTTAATGCTTGAAAGCATCGTGTCTTTTTTTTTGTTTCGAAACGAAGATGAAGTTTCTCTGCAACCTTTCTCTATAAATATAAGGAGGCATTTACAGAGATTTCATCAGTCAGCCAAGGAAAGTTTAATCAATGATCCCTTAAGCTTGGTAGATATTTAATATAAATTCTGTCAGGATGCAAAGTTCTTGTTTGAGAACAAACAAGCTCCATTTCAAACCAAATTTTTATTTTGCATTTTTTTTTTAATTTTACATTCATTGAATAAACCAGTGGTCTCCACCCTTTTCTCCTTGCTAACCCCTTCTAAAATTCTAAAGAAATAGGCGAATCCCTTGTGTAGTCGTTTGTAACCAACAAAATTTGGTAGGACACATATTTTTCATGTTGCACAACTGTTTATTACAAGAATCTAGAACATTATTTTAAAACAAATAAACACAAACATTATTATAAAACAAATAAACACCAACATTATTAAAAACAAAAACTATAACTACATGAAAATTATTACAAAATTTACTCAACAAACCAATTGTTTATTAATTAAATTTTCATTAAATTTGAAAAAAAAAAATTCCTACTAGAATATTTGTAGCTGTCTGATAGAACAAAGAAATTCGAGGTTTGGCTCAGTTTATGACAGCTTTAGTCTTAGATATGGAACTCTTGATCCTCATTGTTCAACTCTAATGATATATTTCGTTCTAATTAATAGTCAAAAATTGTTAAACTCCAATAAAAGATATGCAAGAATAAGTAAGATAAAATACTTTATTTATTAATGAAACGTAGGTATAAGGTCGCTCTCACAGAAATCCCAATTAACTCAACAATCCTAGATTACGATTTAAATATCAGTGTCGTTCTGATTCAATCACTTCACAAAAACATCCGATTCTTATCTTAATACTTCTTAAAATTTCTTTGCTTCCTTTTCTCCAAGTCTACACTTAGCGATATCTTATACACATGGTCTAATTAAATTTTCTTTCATTGCATACGCCATTCTAGACCTTGCAATGATATAATGTACTTCAAATGATGCCTCAAAAGTCATTTTACTATATTCATTTTAAATTGGCTGGAAAAAAGAAACTACACTATCTATTATCTACTAATTTTCGTTTAAAATACTTGATATGTTTATCTTTGTGTGTGAGATGTTTTGTTTCGAGGTATCTATGTTGAGGTGAAGGTTTTAAATTGCTATTATCAAGAACTTCGTTGCAGATTACACAAAGCGGCTTAGGTTCTGGTTCTTCCCCATTAAAATAAAAACGAATTTTTAAATAGTCACTGTCATTTTCCCGCTCTTTCCTTCTCTTCTCGTTATGTTCACCAACGGTTATTTGTTTTTAGTCAGGTGATATGGTAACTCACTTTCAGCATCACAGCTTTCAGCATCATCATCTTGAGTTACTTTTAAATCAGGCACTGGAGTAGAAGAATAAACAAATAACTCTATGCCCCCCCCTTTTATCAGACTCTACTAAGTGCTCGTTTTTAACCCTCTGTCCGTTATAAAATTATGGTATAAAAATTATTAAAAACTATTTGTTCTAAAAGAACTTCACTTAACAAAGCTACCGTTGTATATTATTATTATTCTCGAACTAAGCCGTTTAAGGTTTATAAGTGTCTGTACGAACTTCTGCTAACGCGCTTATCCAGTAGACAAAATTATCTACCTCTGGAAATGGATCTCATTTTTTGCTTTACTATCAAATCAGGTAAAGGTGTCACTTGTTGGACAGAGTGTCTAAATCGTTAAAAATCTCTGTAAGAGACACCTCGTCTTGAGCTCTTTTTCGGTGCCCGTGGTATGATAACGTATTTCTCAATATTTGTATTATTAAGGAACATTATCAATTTTAATTTTTTATTTTATAATTTTCAAACTATTAACAGTGCAGTGAACATATGTATATAAATTTGTTACCTCAGCTTTTTTTTACATTAGTGGTTTAAAATTCCACCATTCCAATATTATTTCCACGAGCCCATTTTATGCACCCCACGTACACCATTTGGCAAACACTGGACTAAACAATAACTATACATGCAATAACCTATTGTTACGAAAATTTTCCTGGGGTGTGTGGAAGTGAAATCAGTTCAACACGGTGGATGATGACAAATGTCACTTTATTCACCAAGCTTTATGATGATACACAGATAGCAGAGCTTGGACAACAACAGCACAAATAGATACACAGCACTTTTACAGGTTAGCGACACAAATATAGGAACAATTAGAACACTTGTGTAGATCATCAACACAAACACATACATAACAACTTATAATAATGTTCAGCTCACCAATTTAAAGTTCTCACTACGCGCAAATCTTCACTGTATTACTTAGCACTCGAAAGGCAGACTCCAACAACTGATTCACTCCGTAAACAAACTGATTCCCTGACTAACAGAATCCTGGCGTATTTATACCTCTTTTGGCCAGGCGTGACATCACACTGAGAATTCACGAAAAGTACATGACTTTCTTTCCAATCAATATTTCACTTAGGTTCTAGCAAATTTGAAATCTTTCCAATTGTCGCCAAAATCGACAAGATTCTCGCCATGTCTCCAAATTCATCGCGAAGGTTTGGGGTCATTACTCAAACTTCCCTTGATGACTATTGACACGTCCGTAAATGTTTCTTTTCCTTCAAAAGATAGCCGCTGCAGCGAAGCACCATCGCATGTTTGTAACATTATTTTTTATTTACAACATATCAACTATTTTTATCTGACACATTTGTATAAAATGTTTTTATTTTAAAAAAAAAGTTAAAATCTGCTGAAGTATTTATTTAAAATTGTCTCTCAGAATTCGGTATTCTATAATTTGAAAATCATCTATCTAAGAAACTACTTTAACAAACCACCCAAGGAAGCATATCATTATACCAACGTGGAAAGAAGATATTTAATATAAATTCTGGCAAAACGAAAACATCTTCTTCCAGGGCAAACAAGTTGGACTCTTTTCCGCAAAGAAAGCATAATAATTATCATGTTGCAGCTTAACTAAACTTAGAAGCCTTCTAAGTTATAATCCTGTGCTTATTAACTTTCATGCGTACATGGTTAGAAACGCCAGTCTTTTAATTCCATGTATAGTAAAGAGTGAAAAATTCCAACCAATTTTTTACCGTCTCGTAAAGTATTAAATTTTTTTTAAAAACTGAGTTTCTTTAATACTTCAAAGTTGTTGAACTATTTTGCCACCAGAAAGTTGAGTAATTTTCTTCTCTGAGAAAAATGATGAGGTAAGAAAACAATATTATTATACACATATTTATAATGAATTTGTTATACTTGCGAGAAAAATGATTTGCGTAATTACGTGAACAAACTCATCAAAAATATTTCAGTGTTTTAAGCCCTTGCCTCTTAGAAAATGATGAATTTATTAAATAGAGAATTATTAAAAGTAATTTTAACTAAAAGTCAAGCTACGGAATTAGAACACCCATACCTACATTAAATGTTGGAAGTTTTTTTTTTTTAAATCATATTTTCAAGAACTTGTATTGAGGGTTTTGAACCAGAAATGAATTTTAATTACAAATGCATTAAAATACACAGAATAATAAATTATGAAGTTTAAGATTACTTTTATTGAAAAAGTAATCCATTGAAAAATTATTTTTCTTATTATAAAGAAAAAATAATTTTTCAATGGATTACTTTTATTTTTTCTTATTATAAGGTTTAAATAATTTTAAAATATATTTTAAGAACCAAGTGATAACGTATAGTACTCAAATGTGGAATTTTTTCATTTTCTCTAAAATTCTGAAGTTATCGAAAACAAAAATAAAAGTTTTGCTGAAAATTTCTTCCTCGGCTTTTTGTACTTGTACGATTTGTGACAGGCTCCCAAGTCTTTACACTATCGGGGTGTGGAAGTTGGGAGAGAGAAGTACCAACTCGGGTGTCGTCTTCGTCACTTGCCGAGGCTCAAAAGTATGAGATCTGTCACCGATGGTCCTCGTATTACTTCTAAGTGCGACTTTAATAAACAATCAATCGATTAAAAATCGATCATCAAATTTATATTAAAACGTCACATTTCACTGTTATCTTTTATTTGCTCAGTTTTTATTCAAATGGAGCTACAATTGAAGTTGGTTTAAGTATTTGTATCTATTATCTGAAGTAATTTGTGTAATTTATAAATAGCATTTGCAATAAATGCACACTATCTCTTAAATTATTTTCCCCACAAACATGCACAGAAAAGATTTGATTTGCTACATGTAGATAAGAACACTTTTTCATCTATAGTTCTTCTTAAAAAGTCAAGATTTGATTTTGTAAAAAAAAAAATATAACTAAAATTGCTACTTCTCATTAAGTGCTATTATTTATTCTCATTTTAATTACATATGAGACAGTGATGCATCCATTACGAAATCTCGAATCGTGTTAAATGAGGATAAAGGGAAGCATAACATACAAATCAGCACAAATATAAAATCAAGCAATGACTAAATCATACAAGTAATTCTTAAAAACATGCCACTTCCATTAGGTATTACCATTCTATTAAACCTATTTATCCGTTTATTCCGGTAAATCAATTGTAAACATAAAATAAGAAATTAAATAATAATAAATATATAAATTATGTACATATCTGTAATACAATTTTAGCACTTATTATCTGGTTTGATACTGAAATCCTGAATTTTACGGATTCCGAAAATTCAGGGTGCGGAATTCCTTTGACATCTATAATTAAGTCATCCGTGGAAGAAAATTTTAATTTATTGGTCAAAATAAAAATAGAAGTACAACATGTTAATCCACCTTTGGTGCATAAAAAATAATAAAAATATTAATAAAACCGTTGAAAAAGAATTGGAATATATTAAACTTGAAAATGTAAGGGAAAATATAGGGTTAATCAAAATCAATCATCAGATTTCAAAATACTATATTTTAATGAATAATCGACACTGTAACACAATGAGTAAAACTTGAATTCAAAGGGAAAATGTAGATTTTTTTTACTGTTGTTTGATATGACTCCCTCTAGTTACGATAATAATGTCAATTCGATATATAAATTCCTGCCAAACACATTGTAAAGTGTCAAATACATTTAAATTCACATCCATTTGAGGTCAATCAGCCCCTCTACACGGTGGGTCTTTAGTAACATCCGGACTCGGGCCCACAACTCGACGAAACGCCGGCAGCAAGTCCGTTGGTCGCTTAATTTTTATATAAATAGAATCCTCTGTTTGTGAAAAGCGTTAAC
The DNA here is from genome assembly GCA_019974015.1 of Nephila pilipes. NCBI lineage: Eukaryota > Metazoa > Arthropoda > Arachnida > Araneae > Nephilidae > Nephila > Nephila pilipes. Next base: position 297,887 of record BMAW01053966.1, read on the forward strand.
TAAAGTGCGTGAGTAAAATAATTCAGTGTTAATATAGTAATTTTATTTACGTTGGTGTTAAGCACTGCTAAAATAGTAAGCTACAGTAGCAATTTGATATCGCAACAAATCCCTTAGCTGCATCTTATAATTTAGTTTCAACTGGGATATTACACGTTTAATTCATATGAAATTTTGTTTTACGCTCAAATATTATAAAATTCCTGCTAATTTATCAGTAGGTCGGTTTTGTTTAAAAATATTATTGAAATGCCAATAATAGAAAAAATCAATACATTAGCAAACACTGGTTGTGACAACAACGCATGTATGACAAACCAACAAAATTATTGCTTTTAAAATCATACGTTCTTTCTAATTTCTAAGAATTATTCGATATAACCAGAATTGTTTTGAGCATCTATTCTTGAATGGAATAATAGTTCATATGAAAAGACAACAAATGAAAGGGGGGAAATATATTAGAGCTTTAAGGAAATATCTACCAACGTGAAATGCTCTTTCATTTTTAATTTTTCATTTCCCAAGGGATTTTATTCCATTCTATTGAGTCTTCTTGTTCCAGCAAACCTAAGTTCATTTCCCGAAATTGTTTAAGTACATCTTCTAAGAAATTTTTTGAATTACGTAAATTTCACCTAGAAATGCATACTTTATGATTTATGATGCTTTAAAATTAGAAGAACACCCTAGAAAAGTTTAGTGCATATATATATATATATATATATATATATATATATATTGAGAGCTATATACTTATGCTTGTTAATTTTATAAGCATTTGAAGAACATCTACAGTGCAGTACACTGTATGCAAATAATTGCAACGCTTTGTAAATGTGATATGTAACCTGATAGAAATCAAGAAACACAGTAAAATGAAAGGAAGCTACAATAAGCAGTTACAATAAGCAAAGGGCAAATATGCAAATAGCGTTGTGTAGTGATTTGGTGGTCAAGGTCAATAAACTGAATCCATTCGGAAAAAATCAGGAAGCGAACAACTCAATCAGTGGCGGATTGTTGAATGTGCTGAACTTTCGAATGTCAGATTTAAGAACACTTAGTGTTCAACGATTTCGTTTTATGATAATTTTCAGTTTTGAAACTCTTATTCTATTGCTACTAGTATTATCTTACTTTTTCTGTTAATTTAAATTAATGTTTGATTTTCTGTTAATTTAAATTACCTTTTTCCCAAAATTAATGCATTTGTCTAAAGTTGAGGTTTTCTTTCGTAATACCATTCAAATTGATGCTTAGTGAAATTACATGATTATTATACAAAATTATTTTAATTCTTACTTCGTCTTATATGTTTACCATTCTAAGAACTGTGGAACTGTAAAAAATTATACCAATTAAACTCAAATGTTCGAATAGTGTTAAAACTTTATCTTATATATCAATTATATGTAGAGAAAAATGCCAAACAGTTTTCGTTCAAGAAGTTTAAAAGAGGTTGAAGTGAACCTTTCTATTCAAGTATAAAAAATTAAGATAGTAAACTTGTACCGTTCTGTAATATGAAATAGTTATAAATAAAAGTAATATTGGAAAAGTTCTAACCTTCTATATGCTGTAGAGGAAGGCTAATATAATGTTAGTTGAAGCTTTTATTTGAAATTTTTTAGTATAATTTGTCATGATCATGGGCATTCCAATCTCTGTGACTTTAAACTTAAGAATTATGAAACGTTATAATATGAATTATTTTCTACGAGGTAATCTTCTTATAAAGGTAATTTAAGATTGATTCATTGAAAAAAAATTGCAATCTCGTTAAAAGGTTACATTTGTAAGGTCTGCTTATTATTGTTTATTTCACCTTCCATTATCAATCTAAATCACCAAATATCTCAAGCGAATGACGAGTTAATAAATTCAGTTTATTACTTTCTTTAAATTATGAAAATATAGTATTTTCCCTCTCTACCTCTTTCTTTCTAATAACCCTTAACGCACCTAATATCTAATTCAGAATCAATTATATTGCTTTATCCTACCAACTCCCTCGGATTCGAGAAGATTTAATCAGAGAAGTTGATGTTCCTATCAACAAATTTGATTTCTTCCGATATAACATCACTTTACAAAGGATTTCGAATCAAAGTCGATCTTCTACGGATAATTCCATACAATTTATACTTTACGACAACTACCGGTTTCTCACTATTAATTTCATTACTATCTTAACTACTCTTTTACTGTCGCGCGTTTTGCGTTATATTCAATTATCAGTCCCTTATAGGCGAATTTCCTTACATCCATTCATTACACTTCTAATGTTTATCTAATTCGTAATCCCATTTCATTCGATTGGAAAGGAAATTTAAATAAATATAAAATCAGAATGTAAGCCCAAATATTAGTTAAGGAAGGATTCGCGAATAACCCATATTACACATTATTTCTTTAATCGTTGGCAAATTAAGGCATTATTACCAAATAACTGATATCAGGTACCAAGAATCACGATATCTAAGTTGAATAATTGCATATCAATAAATAAACTGTAGCACACACAGATGATAATTAAAAAAAAATTCTCGTTGCCTTTCTGCTGCACCCGGAACAATAATTTCTTGTGGTAAGGTAAACAAATGCCTCGCATAGAAACTAATATACTTTCAGTAATCAGAGGTATATATAACTACATAGAGCCGTGATACATAAGAACGCCAGTTGTTCATGGAGCCAAACGCATCATTCTTAACCATGCTCCTTTTATAATATTGTAGAGCAAGAGTACGAATATTTAGAATTTATCAGGGATTTCGACCATTATATATATAAAATTTTAAAAAAAGGCTTATTATTGCAAATTCCTTATTTTTAACGTACCCTAGAATTCAAAAGTTTAGCATGATTCGAAAAATATGAAAAAAATGTGAGTAAATATTGGTGATTTATTCGAAATAACTTACAGGGAATCTTCTTTCGAAGAGGAAATTTTGTCTTTATATAAAACATTTCATTAGTAATATTCATGCGTATAGCATCTACTCATCACGTTGGAATAACCAGCTCATTCGGCATAAGCAGTTCAGAGAGACTTCATGCAATTAACGTGCGAAGGAAAGTTGTCGATGATTAAAAAGAACGAATCATGACATAAAGATGACAATACATATGTTTATGAAAGGAAGAATCGTTGAAATGCCCAAATCCGAACGACCGAAATGTATCGAATTATGAATGCGTGTGTTATCTCAAGACTGTGGCAGAGATTTCAGAATACTGGAACTGTTAACCGATTACCAGGATCTGGTCAGCCGAGAGTCGTAAACATTTGCTAAGACCCATGTCTGGCAATAACTGCACGACGTCAGAGAGACAGTTGTGCTGAAGTTTGGAACACTAGATCAGGATCTTAGGACAATGGGTCAATGGGATGCTCAATGAGAGATCTCGCTTTAGTTTGAACACCAATTCTTATCGGCTAAAGATTTGGCGGGAATATGGAACTGAGTTTTACCCGTGAAGTATTGCGGAAAGATATCGTTTGATGTCAAGGGAAGTCATAGTGTGGCAAGCATCAACTTAGACGGCTAAATAGACATCCATATCTTTGGAACACGAACTGTGACTGCTTAAAGATACAAAAAGGAAGTTTTTGAGCCTTATGTTCACCTCTTTGGAGGTGCGTTTGGTCTTGACTTCATATTTATGGGTGATAACGAGCCTGATAGACAACTTCCTTGAAACGAAAGACACACAATGTATGATGCAGCTTGTTCACTCACTTGCTTCTATGGAGCATGCATGGGATATGCTCGGGAGAAAACTCGCAGCCCTTCAGCCCCCAAACTCTGTTCCAGAACCGAAAAAAGCCCTTCGTGACTTTTGGAACTCTTTGAGCCCATAATTCATCCACAATGTCATAACTAGTATGGGAAATCGTTGTGCAACGTGGCCGTCTGTCAGAAGAGACCTTATATTTTATTAAACTTCAGCATCACTTTTTTATTTCATTTATTTTCCGCTTCAGTGTGTCTCTTATGCTCAGTTTTCCTTCACAGTTTCTTTGGATAATAAAAACGATTATTATCATTCTGTCATATTGTTTTCGTATTTTATATCCGTTTTACGCTTGCATTTCTAGCCATTCTAACTTAGATATCCTTCATTATTCTCATAATTACCAATTATGCTAACTTTTGGTCATCATTGTTATAGTCCAATACAGAAGTATGTATTTTAAAACAGGCAAAAATAAAAATTTCAAGTTATAACAGAAATTATATAATTGTTGTAAATATTAAGGACAAAGAACTTTTAATAAGTGTTAATAATAAAAAAAAATTCAGAGCAAGTTTTTTTTTATAAATACCAATTAACTATTTGATGGCTGGGGGTATCAATAGTTTTTGCTCTCTTATGATACACAGAGCTACGATCAAACGGTTGGTGAAAGTGGCAACCTTTTTCTCCCTAGCTTCTGAAAATGTCACCCTTTTCTGATAGTGATACGGATAGCTCGCTCGCTTTTAAAATATAGTTTTTAAGGAATTATTTGCGGTACATTAATGCAATATTTACACCAATTGTAACTTGCCCTTTTAAGCAGTTCCGTGAGTGATATATATTACAAATTTTAGTTTCTGAAATATAGAATTTTTAAGCAATTATTTGCGATGTATTAATGTAATATTTACAAAAATAGTAACTCGCACTTTTAAACAGTCCAGTAAATGTTAAATATTATACATATTAGTTTGTAAAATATTAAATTAAAATATCTAAATAAATACATGCAATTTTAAGCTTTATAAAGCTTTTTCTAATTGTTATGTTTATCAAAAAATCTTTCTGTGTGTGATACATATTAAAACATAGAATTACACATAATAGAGCATTACAGTCTTAGCAATAAACGCGCCATTTTTCAGTTACAAACTCTCGCCAAATTACGCAAGAAAAATAACTAGATTAACAATTGGATCGACAATATTTTTCCTTATTATGTAAAAAATTTTATGTTACTCGTACCGCCAACTTTACGCTATCAAATTAACTAAATTTTACCTGTAAATATATTTTGTAACACGAAGAGCGCAGGATGATATACGTCGAATAACCCAGCTCGTCAGCTTCCATTGGGGAAAAGTTCCGCTGCCCGAGTAGGGTTCGGCTGCAACCATTTAGGTCGAAAAACTTCGGACAAATCGAACTCATCAGTGCCCATTATGATGTGCTATCCGAATGACACACGCTCGCGAGCTAGGCTCGTTCATAACCATTGAAGGGTTAAATAAAATTAAAACGTTGCTTCAGAAATTTAGAAGCATGTAATTGTCCTTATGCACATACAATGGTACAGTTTTGTTACGATGTAACTAACACTCATTCGATTTGTTAAAAGAGGATCAGAAAAGTAATGTAACAAAGAAGAAGGGAGATAGAAAACAAAGAAGAAGGGAGTGCAACAAAGTACATGCGATAGAATTAATAGATAACCATTCGAAAGTGTTTCAAAATTACGAAGTTCGGCACTAAGTAATCTTGTACATCCGAACACTTATGCTTATTCAAACTGACCAATCCATTTCCAATCAACAAAAGATTAACACATTTTTAAATATATATTAAGATTTGAAATATAATTTTTCTTCAGTGAAATAAATGTTGCGGTGATTCTCTGTTCCACTTTTAGTCCCAAATTATATATTAGCATTTTAGACAGTGTACATTTTTCTTAAAATATTCTTTCCCCGAACATTCCAAAATCTTTCACGCGTAAAAAGGAATTTATATTCAAATATATCTTAAAGTAAAAAACATGATCTAAAGATAGTTCTTTTATCCATACGATCCTAGTTACTAAACATTTCTACAAATCTATTACCAAAACTTAAGAACGTTAAAGAAATATGCTTCCGCAATAAATATTACTAAGAATTAAATCCAAAAATTAATGAAAATCTGAAGAAACGAAAATTGCTAAATTAGAATTTTTAAGTCTTCCTGAAAGCAGAGTTCAACAAAAATAATAAGTAGGAAAAATGAGAGAGAGAGAATATTCTCTTCTCTTATATAATTTAACCTTTATAATTATTTATCATTAATGTCCAATTATCGGTTCGATATTCTTATGAATAATTTCCAAGATGAATATCTATTTTTCAGAAATATAATTTTCACAAAATAATTAGTCGAATATTTTCCATCATGGTAATTCAAATGAATGTAAAGTAATTATAGTAGTTTCAAGAGCTTCCTAATACCGAAAATGAATGAAGAGCATTAACATGTTTTATTGATCGTTATGAAAGATTATCAGAGTATAAGTAATGAAGAAACTCGATTCGGTACTAAAATACTTTTTTTTTGTTTGAAAATGCACTTAATCGCCATTTTTAAGCGAATTTTTGTTAAATCATTTTTTCCCCTAATCTCTATATTATGCTACTGGAAAAATTCGGTCGAATGGAAACGAACAGAAATTTGACAATATTCACTTTTAGAATTTTTCCCCAGTTTTCGGAGTCAGATTTAAAATATCATATTATATTAATAATATTTCGTTTGAGAAAATTCCACGCTCTAAATGTTTTCAAAATATGAATGCATAAGTCTTTTTTCCTCTTGCTCGAGTTTCACTCACGGTCTCAAAATTCTCACTATTTTTTTTTTTTTTTTGATATTCTCTTCTTTAGAGTATAAAATTTCAGAAAGTTATGTGACATGCATTTCTTATGATTTCTAAATAAATAAGAAATTAAATTTTTCTTCGATTGAAAGATTTTTCTTATCCTTCAATCTCTCTAAACATCGAAAGTAAAATTTATAATTTAATTTATTTAAAATTTTTATTTTCTATATGCATCTTACTGAACAACTGCCCTTAAGAACAACAAACTTTTAATCTTTTTTTGACTTCTCTTAAATTTTTAAATGTATACCATATATGAATTCACTGAAGAATCTGAATAGAATATTTATGATAAGAAAATCAGGAGGGAGGAGGCGATAGCAGACACACAAAATATAAATATTATAATGAATGCGTGAATCAATGACATAAACATACAACTAAAAATAATACTCATTATAAAACTTCTAAATAAATTTATTGCACTACGATTTTATTTTAATTCTTTTAAAAATTACTTTCCTTTTCCATTCTACAGTTTAGTAACAAATTCAAATCTTTATATATCGTAACAACAAAAACTTCAGTCAATATTCTTTTTAGAATAAAATTTCGAAAGACGAGTAACTACTCATTATAAAAAAGAAATAAAAAATAATATTCGCTTAAATCTCATAATGTAGTCTAAGCATGATTAAAACGAATATCTTTTGATTAAAACTTTTTATCTTGTCAACTCGTAAGAATTCATTTATTAAAATGATGTTATTGTCGGGATCATGTATAATACAGAGTATGCATCAGATAATCACAAAGACCTGAAGGACAGCGACTGCCAGATCAGGTACCTTAGAGTTGTTTCGCAGAAAGCTAACATTAGTTATATTGCTTTCAATTTATGACGTTGGACTATTCGATACTTTCTCTTCACTATCCTCGGGGACTTTTTCGTGATTTGAATTGCATTATATTACAATTTCTTAGTAACCAAATAAAACGTGGTTAAGTGGAATCCACAAAGATAAGAAGTGCAGTGAATTGAATTAGATTTTGTGATAAGTAAGCGAAATGGAATTGAAACGAAAGAGAAAGGAGATATAGGATAACGACAAGATGATAGGTGTTATATATTGGAGTAAATAATCATAATTAATCATTAACATTGAAAGTAGTTAGAAAAATCTCCTGATCAGAATAATAGGAGTAGAATGCTGAAATCGAGAGGTTATTGAATCGGAATATATGATTTGGTATGCAAAGATTTTATTATTTGAACATAAGGATCAAATGAGTTAAGAGAAATTCGAGAAAGAGAGAGTTCTAGAGCATATTCTTTGATAGATAATAAACTGTGTTGCCTTTATCTTAGATTATCTTCAGTAGGAGTTTTAAATTTATTAACTATTGACTAAATTTTAAGACGGCTGTAAGGTTAAATGATGAAATTTCAAAGATGCCTCATTGACCAGAACATATAGATGCAAAAGTTCTCCAATCTCGTATGGGTGCACTAGTGAAAACTCTTCAAGACAGAGGATAATGACAAAAGACGCTTCATTCACAAATATTCAGCACAAGATAAATACAAGTATCAGAACTTCGGCAATCAGGAGACACAGCACTGGTGCAAAAAAAAGACTTAACAGGAATAAATATAGCTCTCGCACAGATACGCAACAGAGATACAAGGCAGTATTTGTATTAACAGTTCCAGTTGTTTCAATAACATAACTATAGCTCATCAGGTTACTAGTAGCACAATGGACAAAGTTCTGAAGTAATACTTAGCACAAACTCCGGCGCGTTCCTCGGCAGATGCAGGATACTTCCTGGCAAATTCTCAGGCCATACTACTAACAACTTCACTCAGCCAAGTACCAACTGATTCGCTTGGACTTTGCATCTCTTCGTATTTATAGCCGTTCCGACCAAGTGAGGCGTCACAGGAAAATTCAGGGTAAATCCATAACTATTGCCCTAATCGAGAAATCGACAAGATTCCAGAATATTATAGGACCTTCGTTTTGTCACCCGCCACCGCATCTAGCCAAGTCACCAAATTGGTCGCCAAGGTTAAGGGATCATTGCTTTTCTTTGTATTCCACGAATCTCTGTAAATGTTTTCTTTAGCTAATAAAAGAAACGTAATAGGGAAGTTTTATTGTAGGTATATAACGATATATATAACTCTCCAATCATTTTACTAAACCTTTTTTTTAAACTTGACATTGTCCTGCACATCTATTTATACCCGCAAGAATTTTGCTACTAAAATAATTAATTTTATATCAAATAAATATTGTAATCAAACTTGCCAACACAACAAGTTTCCAACATAAAATTAATATCGTTTGGTCGTAATTCCCCCCCCCCATAGCTCATAAAAATGAAGTTTTCTGAAGTCCAATACAGAAATGAATTGATTCAGTGTTTATTTTCCTATACATTTGAGATATTAAGGTTGAGAGGTTAGTAAAACAAAATTAGTTGCCTTAACTGAAGTAGCAAATAGTAGTTTTCGTATTCATTCGTAGAATGGATACAAGAAATCAAACAAAACAAAAAAAGAAATAGACGCCTTAAATTATAAAATACTTTCAATAATAACTAATTTTTATAGAAACAATTTATTGCATACATTTATAAACATATAAAACATAATTTCTTGCATAATTCTATATTTTTCATTAATGTAGGAACCAAATATGTGTATGTGGAAACAAAATTTATGTTCTTTGGATAATTACTTCGAGTCAAATATTTTGAAACTAAACCTTGATTATACAGAAATTTAGTTAAGAAAGTTTCAATTTGTTTTTTGTATTTCCGTTTTGGTTTTAAGCTTAATGATAAGCGTTTGAACCCATGGTTTAGACCTTATTCAAATTTGACCCGCTACAAAAGTAAAAAAAAAAAAAAAAAAAAAAAAAAAATGTTGATGCAGGAAAATATATGTCTGACCCATCGCTTCTAAACATTTTCGAAAAGTATAAAAAAATATTTATTAAGAATTATAAATAATGCCAGCCTCGTTTCGAATATCAACAAGATTGTCTCTAATCTAATAAAACCATCACTGACTATCCAAATGATTAAAATTAAAACTTATATATATATATATATATAGTTTCTTAATATAAACCAGCTGGTGTATATCTTTCCTAGTAAAACACGTTAACACTTTGTTGAAAATCGAGAGGTTACATGTGTAATAATAATTATTAGTATTATGTCTTATAGCAAAAATCAACAATAAAATATTATTAAAATTTGAATCTATTTCATTTTAGAGATTAAAGAGGTTTTTTTAAGATAAGCACCAAATTCTGAGAGGTAAATTAATCTACAAAAAAACATAGCTGAAATTAAAAATTGAATCTGAAATAAATCATACTTCAAAAAATATATTTAAGAACAATTTCCCTATTTTTACCCATGTAGAAATGACATTTATTGGGTTTCCAACTCCTTCTCTTCTGAAATTTATCATGGAACGTTCACAATCATGGATTTTAATTTGATCTGCCTCATGTTAACACATATCTAAATTTAAATAACTTGTAGGAGGATATCGTTATTCTTATAGAAATAGAGAGAAGGCGTTGGTAGGCGGGATGACGTACCACTCTAGTATAGGTTACTCAAAAAAGCTTGGTTTTTATTGAAAAGTCTATTTAGTTACCTTTTGAATGAGAGAGTCCAATCACAAAAAATTCGATTGATATTATTTAAAAGACTAATTTCAGGAAAGAAAGATAGGATGTTGAAACAAATGCTATAAAAGAGGTACATATTTTGAACAAATAATGAAATGCTATAAAAAGACGTTAGTTTGTTTTTATTAAATGAGTGCTTTTATTTCCCTTAGGTTATTTCACAAGTTTTTATTTGTTATTTAATTTGGTCTATTTATTTATAGATTTAAATTCATTGTTTGTTATGTGAAATGTTCAAATTTCCTTTCAATTCCCATTTTAAAATTTTCAAAATTACATTCAAAAATTCATTATGATGATTTTCTTATACATGTTAAATAATTTGCTGAATATGGACAGTTAAACTTTTGTATACATTTCAGAAGTGATTCGAAAACTTATACATACTTGACTTCATGAGAAATATCATTAAAGTGTTATTGTTTAACTTAAATATAATTAACTGTTCCATTCAATGTTTGTCAGTTTACATTTTCTAAATATATTTATTACTAATAAATATTGTTATAGATCTGTATCACATAATATGCTATACAAATGCTTCGTTATTGATCTATCATGAGTTACAGAAAGAGAAGAGCAGCTTATACAAGATTTGTCCCGATAGTAATGAGAATAATATTATTGAATGTTTCTAGCACATTGCCAAAGAATACAGCTGGAATCTGCTGGTGAATCCAAGTTTCATTTACATATATTCTAGCGGTCAGCAGATGGTGCAATTTATTTGGGCATTAACAGTGGCCTTATAGAGAGACACTGAACATATTGTCCCGCTCATAGTGTTACAAAGTATTGAATAACCATATGCAATAAAGTTTTGGGTTACATTTGATAAAAAAAAAATACATTTCTGTGCTTCCCCATCCACCATGCAGTCCAAACTAAACCCCCTTGACTTTTTTTGTTCCCTAAAGTTACGATGGAGTTAAAAGGACATCATTTCGGCACAGTCAAAAATGCTCAAGGATTCGTGACCACAAAGCTTCGAAACATCTCGCAAAATGAGTTAGCAGAGTACGATGAGCAATGGAAGCGCCTTTGAAATCGTTGTATTAATGTTCAAGGTTCATACTTCGAAGAATATAGGGTATATTTCATTATCAGTCTAATTATATATATTTTTTTTAAAAAATTATTTTCATTACTTTTGGGACATACCTTGTAAAAAAGAAAATAATTTTAAAATGAAAAGAACGCATATATAAAAAGAAATGGTTGCTTTCATAAATATGAGAAACCCAAAACTATAATAAGTAATTATTGGAGCTCTATATTTTAATAAAGATAATTGAGTGTTAGAAAGTTTACTGGATATAAAGGATATATTGTAGTTAACTCAAAGTATTTATGACGGTCCTTTTTTTTCAACCTCCAGTCGATCTGCTAAGAAATCAATCAAACGGTAGGGGGGGGGGGAAATGCTCAGTAGACGACTGCGCATCTCTCTAACTATAACCTTTGCTATTATCGACACCATCTCATGGTAGTAATCTGAGCTGTAGGCTCTCAAACATAGATAATACACTCCCACCGAGTGTGAGTTGCGTGGTAAAATTTGCTTTCTTCAAGCAGAAGATAATAATGTTGCAGAAATTCACCAAAAAAGGAGACGAGTATATGGTGAAAATTTTATGAGTGTTTGTGATGTACTTGAATAATAAAAGATGAGTGAACAGACGTTTACGATGAAGGGGGACAAGGATACAAATCTGTTCAAACAAATATTCAACTGCAGAAAGGTTATGTCTAAGGGGGTTGGGGACTGAATAGATGTCTTGCTTGTTGAGTTTATGAAACCAGCGATTATGATATAGACAGTTGTTTATTGATGTCTTTACGATGACTGCAAAAAGCCATTTAAGACAAAAGAGGAGGAATGTAGCTTTTGAAAAAAGTGCAAACCCATCTCGTATCACTGGAGGCAACGTTCTTCGAAGAAGTACATGGGAAACTCGTCCACCGATATGACAGATGCCTGAATCTTCATAAAATTTTCTGATTGTGTTGAAAAATAACCATGTTTGTACACAATTTTTTGAAACAAATTCATCTTGTTCTGTACTCTTGTCTTTTTTTTTTTTTTTCATGGTTCATCGAAGGTTGAAAAAAATGGCTCTTGTAAATAAAAATGCAATATAGATTACAAAACTACTTTACCTTAAAAACAATTTTTCAATATAAAAACATTACATAAAATAAAAAGAAAATCCAAAAAACAGATAATTTAAAAACTGAACATGTTGGAGAGAAGCAGTGTCTCGCGAAATACAATTATCCGTGGATAGGGAAGCAGCGTATATATAAAGAAAAATAGCAGCTTTCAGAAATAACAGAAACCCAAAAAGATAACAAGAAACTGTTGGATCACTATTTTAATATAAGAAGAAGTAAATGAGAGTTTGAAAGTTAAGGGCATTGGATATAAAAGACAAATTGTAGCAAAATCAAGGTATTTATATAAAAATGCAACAAAAACTGTAAAATTACAAATTTACTTTAAAGACAATTGTTCGAAGTAAAATTAATTGAAATAAAAGGGGAATTTGAAGAAAAGATCATTTCAAAACTAAATATATTAGAGAAAACTAATGTTTCGTAAAAGGTATCCATGGTTAGGGAAACAAAATATAATATATAAAGAGAAATAAAGATAAATAGAGGCTTTCATGAATCAAAAAAAAAAAAAGTTGAAACTATTTTAATACAAGAAAAGTAATTGAGTGTTTGAAAGCAATGAACACTGATTATAAATAATATATTATCGTCAACTCAAGGTATTTATATAAAAATATAGTAAGGATTGTGTAAAATTACAACTTGACCTTAAAGATAATTGTTAAAAATAAAATAAATACATGAAATAAAAAGAAAATACAAATAAAAGATAATTTTAAAACTAAATATATTAGAGAAAACCAATGTCTCGTAAAATTCAAATATTCGTGTAGATAGGAATTCTCCCCAATCCAGCCAACTAAATTTAAATTGTTTAAACTAAAATATTTAAAACGAAAAGGTAATCAAAAGATAAATTGTGTTCTAGTTATAACAGCTATATAACGCAATAACTGTAAAACAGGATCACTTTAATTAATAAGTAGTCTCATCATGTAGAAACACTTGAGCTCCACTCGACATTATTTTTTAGAGTTTATTAAAGTGGAAGAAAATTAACATCTATGTTTATGATTAAGCACTTAACAGTTCCTTTCTAATTTGCCTACTTTCAAATGCTTCTTATAAAGAATTTTTGTAACGTTAACTTATTATTAATGTTTTAGCAAATTGCAACTACTAGCATCTTATTTCATAGTCTTTTAAGGCCAACGAATGCACTTCTTTAATTAACGTCATGATAATTTTTCCATGTTTCAATTCAGTGTAAAACATTCGAAATTCTTTTGTCTTTCACTTAAACAATACAGTCTAGACAGTATGGATTACTTGAATTTTCTTTTGTCTTTACTGTTAGTTCCAGAGTAATTGGTTTGTTCATAAACTTACGTTTTCTAGTTCTATTTTATATTATTTTTATTTATTTTTTAAGTATTTGTTTCCCCAATTTCAAATAAAATTATCAAGATTTTAAAAAGGATATGTATGAGAACCATGCCATCAATTTTTTAAACAAAAATACCTTTCTCATTTTACAGAAAAGTATATTTTTTAATTACCTTGATCATGTTAGCTTTTTCTCTGCTCTTGAGTATTTAAGAAAATTATGAAAATTACCGACCACTTATAATAATAAAGAACTATATTTTTTATTAGATAAGTATAAAGTTCAAGTATAGTAAGAAAATGAAACAAAATCCCTTTGTATAACATCGTCTGTAACACAATCCCTTTCTTTATAAGTCTTTCAATCAATTATTCACAAGGTACTATTCTTGAGGGAATGAGTGAGTAATTGTTAAGTTTAATAGTGCAAGAGCCGGCTATAGCTATGGCGTACCGAACAAGGTATAACTGTGATCGTTTGGAAAAATGGAAAAAAGGTAAATTGGTTGAAAAGAAGAAAGGTAGAAAATAAAGAAGGATTGGTAGAGTATTCCAGTAGCGCGTCCCCCGTGTTTACTAAAGACAGTAAACCTCATAGGAAAGGGAAAAAGATGACTAGGGTGCCTCGAGGAGTAACACCTGTACATACCTGAAAAAGGTAAGCCTCAGAGGACAGTTATTATTTCTTGTTTATATACCGAACTATTTTTTTTCCTTATCCATAGAAGTAAGTTTATTAAATCCCGATTTTTAAAAAAATAGAATCGTCTTAAGAATTGTATTGATTGAAATTTTTATTTGTACATTATTATCAGCATCGTAGTTCATATAAAAGTAATTTTGGGAAGTTTTCAAGGCTTTTAATATAAAAATAAAAGATCAAAAATGTTATTAAAAGCATCTCAAGAATTCCTCTTTCGAGATTCAAAAAGAAAAAATTGGATTGTTGATAAATTCAGTATAAAATTATATCCTTAGTAAAAAAAAACATTTGAAATGAAATTTAAATAACCAATGTAAAGTTCTTTCCTTTCTTCTCGTTTAAAGTAATACAAGTTGCTTATATTTTAAAATAACACATACCTTTCTATAGTATCAATTGTGAAAGTTTGAATGAGCTATTGTACCGGGTATTACAATCTGTTCGCTGTTTAAAGGTAAGAAATCAATTTCCACCTAGCTGTTGTAAAGTTCAAAGCAATTTTAATTTAGCAAAAAGTATTATTTTCGTATATATCGAGATTTTAGAACGTTTACTAGCTCAAAAGAAGTATTTATTCAAAATTTCAACTTTTTAAAGTTTCGATTTGAAAAAGATATCACGTAATTCTTAAGAAGAGTAAATATCAAATTATTGCAAATTTTGAGAATGTGAGAAACATTCATTAAAATCCATTAAGTATTAGTATCAAAATCAATTTTAGCATTCCATGTTTTACTTTAAAAGACTACTCTTCGTGTTTTAGACTGTCGTAAAGACTACTTCTTGTTTCAATAATATTCTTTTTTGCACGCAAAGAAAACTTTCCGAAAAAAAAAAATGCCTATTTATCCTAAAACTTCAAATTTAAAATTTTCATGGCTAATTTTGATCTCAGAAGGCCCACACACATATCTCTATTATGCAAATAGAAATGTCTTTTATCAGTAAATTATATCCAATTATTACAATCATGCTTAACATCGCCGTTACTTATACATTTGACTTACTTGTTCATTATTCGAATATAGACTTCAAGATACTCTCGAAGATCATTATGGACAATTGGATGTACTCGGAAAAGATCAAAAGGTTTTTAGTATGATGGCGATTAGTCATATTCAAGAATAGTCCTTTACTTGAGTCATGCAGACTTGGCTATTTAAAGGTGTTGACTAAAATGTATGCAACTAAGTACACACTCTGGTAGGAAAGCGAATGTCTGACAAGATCGGATGTTTTTACAACTGGTAAAGTTGGCTCCAATGGACTCATTATGCACGATTCAACAAACAGCAACTTCCTCCATACCATCCGTGCTGCCTTCCACATGGCTAAGGGGGCCGCGGTAGCCTAGTGGTCAAGGTCGTGGACTAGCGGCTGGCGGTTTTCATTCAGTTGCGGGTTCAATCCTTGGCCGCCAAAGACCCACCGTGTAGCCGGGGCTGATGCACGTTAAATCTGTTCGGGGCCCAAAGTCCTCCCGTTGGCGTGGTGTGGATGTTAGGAGAGGGGGGTGCCAGCTCAGGTGTCGTCCTCGTCACTTGACCGTGGTTCAAAATTACGAGGTCCGTCGCCAATAGCCCTCGTGTTGCTTCTAGTGCGACGTTAATAAAAACTAAACTAAACTCCACATAGCTAAGATACGGTTACACTCGTAATGTCTTTTAAGACACATTTGGATTAACCACATATTTTCTCTAATGTGAATAAAGTTGTCTGGAGTGATGTCATGCATGATCTTAAAGATTGTCAGCAGAATGGCATTACCTAAGAGTTCAGAAATGAATTCCGTTACAGTCTTCAGGAAGTTAATCCTCATATTCAAGTTAGAAGGGAGATTGGGCAGGTGCTTCCAAAAACCTTTAGTTTGCAAATGTGTACAGCCATATTATATATATATATATATATACTGAAAATTTATGTAAGAATAAATTAAAATATTTAAAAAGACAAAAATCCAAAAAGAAATGTAACAATGAAAGAAAAATAAATGAAAATATGGAACCCAGCAAGTTAAAAAGCAATATCGGGCTGAGGACCGATTAAGCGGGGTTAAACTAGTTTAATGGTACCATCCTTCCCCCTTTGCGACTTGGTAGGCTGAATTAGGAAATCCAATATATATATATATATATATATATATATATATATATTGGATGAGCAGTATGATAGGGATGAGCCAATTTTTATTTACATCTTTATGAATTAATACAGATTGACAATGATTCTTACTTTCTTTTTCGTTACATAGATGATCTAATTATTTTAGGCAAAACTGAGGATTTTAAACCAAATATTTCATTTTACCCTAATTATCTCAAATTATTAAAAACTAACCTTAATTCAAATACAGTAGAATTTTTAGATCTCGATTTGCAAATAGTTGACAATAGACTTATTAGTAATATTTTTGATAAAAGAGAGAGATTCGAATTCCATGTAATTAAAATACCTTTTTGGAACAGTAACCTACACAGATCCATTTATAGGAATATTTTATTGGGCTTTTTATTACGTAATAACAAATTAACCACTCATAAAATAGACAAGTTTAATAACATTAAAAAATTCTTCAACAACTGTTTGGATCATGATTATCCAATAAATTTCTTAAATACTTATATACATCACAAATATATTAAACATCTTTGCGAATCGTGATCCAATTTCAAATCCACCACACAACAACAGGTCCACAAAGTCGGCTTGTTAGTGGTCTAGCCGTGAAGAATTTATTTATTTACTTACATTTACACAGCTTACATTTTTACTCACTCTCTGGACCGTTATACTCCTTTACCATACAACTTATTACCAACCAATTGTTTGCATCCTTTTACATTTTATTACCAATCAAACAATGATTTAAATCTTTTTTCAATTTATATGGTGATGATGTGTTATATTTTTTTCATTTTGAGTATGTGATATACATCTTGAAGCTTAAAGAAAATTCCGTCTTACTACTCACATATTTGAATCTTCATTTCTTTGAATTTTGTAAGTAATTTTTATATTTTGATGTGTTGATAATTTTTAGAATTATAGATTTTATTTTTGTAAATTTTATCGTTGAAATCTTTTGCATTTTTTAATCATTGAACTCTTTTGTAATTTGGATTTTCCAATTCAGCCTACCAGGAATTATAGATTTTATTTTTGTAGATTTTATTGCTGAATTTGTTTGCATCTTTTAATCATGAACTCTTATGCAATTTGGATTTTATTTTACATTCATACTTTGGAACTCTTTTGCAATTTTGCAATTTGGATATATATATATATATATATATATATATATATATATATATATATATTGTGTACTTCGTTCAGTTACGTATTGCTGCAGATTAGGCGGAGGTGCTTTACACGCCTTTAGTTTACCCAGATGTGTACAGCCATATTATATATATATATATATATGTATACTGAAAATTTATGTAAGAATAGAGTGAAATATTTAAAAAGAAGACAAAAATCCAAAAGAAATGTAACAATGAAGAAAAAATAAATGAAAATATGGAACCCATGGTTAAAAGCAATATTATCAGACTTGAGGACCGATTAAGCGGGAGTTAAACTATGATTTTAATGGTACCAACCTTCCCCCTTTGCGACTTAGTGGAAGCTGAATTAGGAAATCA
>BMAW01053966.1:316121-327447 GCA_019974015.1 Nephila pilipes
ATATATATATATATATATATATATATATATATATATATATATATATTGGATGAGCAGTATGATAGGGATGAGCCAATTTTTATTTACATTTTTATGAATTAATACAGATTGACAATGATTCTTACTTTCTTTTTCGTTACATAGATGATCTAATTATTTTAGGCAAAACTGAGGATTTTAAACCAAATATTTCATTTTACCCTAATTATCTCAAATTATTAAAAACTAACCTTAATTCAAATACAATAGAATTTTTAGATCTCGATTTGCAAATAGTTGACAATAGACTTATTAGTAATATTTTTGATAAAAGAGAGAGATTCAAATTCCATGTAATTAAAATACCTTTTTGGAACAGTAACCTACACAGATCCATTTATAGGAATATTTTATTGGGCTTTTTATTACGTAATAACAAATTAACCACACATAAAATAGACAAGTTTAATAACATTAAAAAATTCTTCAACAACTGTTTGGATCATGATTATCCAATAAATTTCTTAAATATATACATCACAAATATATTAAACATCTTTGCGAATCGTGATCCAATTTCAAATCCACCACACAACAACAGGTCCACAAAGTCGGCTTGTTAGTGGTCTAGCCGTGAAGAATTTATTTATTTACTTACATTTACACAGCTTACATTTTTACTCACTCTCTGTACCGTTATACTCCTTTACCATACAACTTATTACCAACCAATTATTTGCATCCTTTTACATTTTATTACCAATCAAACAATGATTTAAATCTTTTTTCAATTTATATGGTGATGATGTGTTATATTTTTTTCATTTTGAGTATGTGATATACATCTTGAAGCTTAAAGAAAATTCCGTCTTACTACTCACATATTTGAATCTTCATTTCTTTGAATTTTGTAAGTAATTTTTATATTTTGATGTGTTGATAATTTTTAGAATTATAGATTTTATTTTTGTAAATTTTATCGTTGAAATCTTTTGCATTTTTTAATCATTGAACTCTTTTGTAATTTGGATTTTCCAATTCAGCCTACCAGGAATTATAGATTTTATTTTTGTAGATTTTATTGCTGAATTTGTTTGCATCTTTTAATCATGAACTCTTATGCAATTTGGATTTTATTTTACATTCATACTTTGGAACTCTTTTGCAATTTTGCAATTTGGATATATATATATATATATATATATATATATATATATATATATATATATATATATATATATATATATATATATCTGGTGAAGAGAAATGCCTTACGATAACGGATTACGAGTAATAGTTATTAGTACCATTTTTTCAGCTTTGTCTCTATTTTTTGAGTACACTTTTAAGTCTTTTGGGTACCGATAGAGGTACATGTACAACATTTTAGAACGATTTCTATGTTCAGTTGAAAAATTAGCATATTGCTATGGATACTTTACTATGATCGTGTTCAATCAACGAGTGATGATTATTTCGATATATTTACAGATGAACCATAACAAAGAGAGTTCTGAATTTGCCTTCATGATAAATATTCATCACAGGATAACGTGGAGATAATGGAGAAATAATTCACGCGTACCGATGCAGTGTGGCATTCTACTTAATCAGTATTTTATTCTGAGTTTACAGAAAATAGTTTAGTTTTTTTCAGAAATGATTAACAAAATGCCACTTTACAAGGGCAGAGTCAAAGCTTTTCTCGAAGCGGGTGATCTGTTTATTCTAATTCGACTGATTAATTTTTTATTAACATCACATTTCAAAACAACTTCAATCAAGAGACACCTGAGATGCCATCTCATCTCAAACTTCTCCACTACGCTAACGGGAGTACTTTTATCCGCGACAGGTTTCCTTGCGATATGGCAGGATTTCAGAGGTATCAGAATTCGATTCCATGTTTCGACGAAATCGAAGCCGAAACCAAAGCTGACAAAACTTGCGACCATCACTTTTCTACCGCGGCCGAACATAAATCAGTACCATATTTTATTTAAGACGGCTTGTCATTATCTGATTCTATCAATATCCTGTCAAAGATCCGGCCCCATTGTTGACAATAAAGAGGCCGCTACAATATTGTAACTCAGATTCAAATGTGTGATCGACTTGTAATTGATATTTTATCAAAATATACTTTTCTACTTTTTTATTGAAAAACTTAATTCAAATATACCCAAACTGTTCGAATAATACAACAGTCTAATATCCGAACAGTCTAAGTCCGTTCATTTATGCACGGTATTTTCATATTATATCAGCATTTGGTCCGGTACAAACTGAAGATACATAGCAAAATGTAGAAATCGTTAATGTTTTCACTTTTGAATCTCTGCCAGCATTTCTGAGACACACACTCCTCCGATGAGCTACATTTCGTTAGATTCCATTCCAGACTAACGCAGATTCAAAATTATTTTATGTAAGAATTGCGATTTTTACTCTTTCAGAATTCGATTGATAAAATTTATATGAAGCTTTCATGGTAATAAGAGGTGACATATTTGAGCAGGGCAAACATATCGGTCATTTTGTAATTTTTTAACAAAAATAAACAAAAACTCCATTTACACGCCAATCTGCCATGCATCTCTCTATTCAAATTACTTTGATGATCACATTTTCCGTTTGATGCAATATTTTAACTCAAATATGTGGTCCCAAATTCTGACTCTCTTTATTTTTAGCTCATGAAATAATATAAAAAAATTACATGCCTTCCGTGTATCAAAAAAGGTAAGAGAAATGGGAACTGCTATACATTCATAGTGAATTTAATTTCACACACAACAGTTTCAACAACTAGGTTCTCCACATAAGAAAGATATATTCTCAATTTTCCTTATACATTGAATAAAATAGGCGTAATTGAAAAAAAGGTCCAATAAAAATATGAATAAAATAAATACAAGTAATAATGAATGGAACATCTTTTTAAAAAGTACGGGGTTATATTTTCATGAGTAGTTGCACAACTCAAATGAAGTTCATGATGGAAAAGACGCTTACTCTCTATATTGGTGAGACTGTAGAGTAAGTTGTATTAATACAATACAAAGAAATCGTTTCAAGAAATGACTAAACCCCTTCAATCAAGCTAGTTAAATACAGTAGCTGCCAAAATTCACTCCTTACACTCATTCCAAAAAGTTTAAGAAAAAATAATTTGAAATACTCATTTAAGTTTAATATTTATAAAAACAATGAAATGCACATTACAAATTGAATCTGACCAAAAACAAAAAGGAGGAATCGATAATATTTTAATTCATCCAAATTTTGGATTCACAATATTGAGTATACACACTTTAAAAATTGCGATTTCGCTGCCATTATTTTTTTTTTGCAATTTATCAACAAAACAGTTTTATTTTTTATGATACTAATATTTGATTACCAAGATAAAAATTATTTCGGCTGTAAAAATGAGCTCCAGAACTGAACTAATGTATAAGTACGGAAAATTGCAATTCTAATGTCTGAGGGAAGTAAGTTTCCATGTGATATTGCACGGGAGGTTACACGAAGTCCCGGATGAGAACAAAAAGTTGTGCAAAAATATAAAAAACCGGGTAAATTATTAATAAACCTGAATGAAAAAAAAATAAGTCCTTCAGTTCCACGACCAACAGGAACCTCATTCGGAAAATAAGAAAATTCCTAAGATCAACTCTGCAAAAATTGCATCTCCTTCTACAGCCATAGGAAGATGTGTTTCTGCAGAAACAATTCAAAAAATAATCCAAAATGAAAATTATAATAATCGCGTAGTTAGAAGAAAACATTTCGTTTCCAAAGCAAATGAAAGAAAGAAATTATATTTGCTAAAAATCATATTTCAAAATCTCAGTATTTCTGGATTAACGTAATATTCAATAATGAAAGCTTTATTACAAGCAAAGAACACTTCCAAATAATTATTTCTCGATCCCATAATGATAGTAAACTTTTGATCTAAGATGGAGAAATCTATTCAATAGAATAATATTTGGAGCAAAGAACACTTACAAAAACAGTATTACAAAAAAAGTGGGTAAATTTATCCAGCGAACCAACGCAAATCCTTTCAAATCAGTACACACCATTTGGAAAATGTTCTAAATGCAAAAGGATATGCAACGAATTCCTAGTATTTTATGTGTGCGTTACTTCCATCCAATAAGAATTTCAAGAGAAATGTTTCATTGTCATACTCTCATGTTTTTCTGGGAAATTTAAGTTCATACTGGTAAAAGCAGGCATATCACAAATAAACAACTTGTTTCAATTCATATTTTAGATAGTGCAAGAATTGTCTTATACAAGAATTTTTTCCACAATCAAGTTTTTCTGGATATCATTCTTAAAAAACAATCCTTAAATGCCCCCCCCCCCCCCCCCCCCCCCCCGGCGGGGGGGGGGGGGCGTCTCACCAATTTCCTTTACGAAATTTTGTATGAAAGGCATCACACTAAAAAAATTAAAAAATGGTCCACAGAATGACGTGCACTGCATCAGCTACAAAAAAAAATTCTTTACTTATTTTAGATTACGATATCTGTTTCAAGAGAAATACAACAATTATGAAAAAAGGAAAAGCTGCTGCTAAAAATTTCAGTATTAAGCATAGATGTAACTATAAGAAAGCATTAGTTTGAAACTTAAGTTTGAGAAAATAGTTTAGAGAGAATATTGGATATAATGTAAGATAAAAAAATCTTTAAGAAATGAGAGAATAACTTAAGAAAACAAATGTTTATTTCGATTTCTGTTTTTGTTTTTGTTCTTAAAATAATGGTAAAATATGATATGAAGGAAAGGAAGTGCAATGTGATCTGAAGGAGGAAACTAATTCTGTCATCACTAAGAGCAAAACGTTTTGAGAATAAAACTAAAAAAATTTTAATGTTCTTAAGAGCAAGAAGATTTTCAGCTTTTATGAAGATTTACAAAGATTTATGCCGAAAGAAAAACTCAACAAGTAAAAATAAAATCGGATCATTTGTGAGATAAGGGTTCATACAGAATTTCTTTAAGTAGAAATATAAGTAAAATGTTGACATCTCCTCTCCGCTAATTGCATTCCCTTTGAAGAGGAATTTTATATTAAAAGTGTTAAACCTTTCGTGACAGAAAAAGAATTGTATTACATTTTATTATAATTTAAAGATTATCCTGCATATCTTGATGCTATTCCTTATGCAAAAATGTTGAATCAAAATTAAATTTTAAATCTAATGGCTAGAAAAAATTATTAATTGTGAATACATTAATATAAATATGTATTAAGATAAATAAATGACCTAAAAACATTTAAGATATTATAATTAAAGGTGTGACGTTGGGCTATTCGCGCTTTTCTCCACACCACCCCTGTGGCGCCGGGCCTAATTAAGATTGATTGCTTTATCTAAACAACTTTTGCCCAACCAAAAATGAAACGTAAATATTTGAATTACAAGCAGGTAGAAATAAAGTGAAGCGAGGGAGATAGGAAATATATAAGCTAGGCTTGAGACACACGATAGAGGTCGAGTGGCTCTAGCGTTTAGCAATTGCTCCAGAGTCGAAGATAGGGTCGAGAATTGCTGCAAATTATCGACAGGTTAGAGAAACCTAGAAGTCGATACAGCCTCAACTTTACGGTATTGGTAAGATTCTGTTAGTTTGGTATTGGTGGAACAAGTTAATATATTTAAGGCGATATTTGGGGAGAATCGCTTACATTTGTCATTATACTAGCAATTTGTCAATAAATATAGTGTGTGAAACCTGTGTAAAGTCTTCTTGAACGACTTATTGGCTTTTAGTGTTAGTACATTGAGTTTAGCTATGGCACAAGAGGCGAATAGGAATAGTTCGCCGTCACAAAGTAACTGGTAGAAAAATAATTTAGACTAATATATTAAATAATTACATTTATATTTCATAAAGATTTCAAAAAAAGAATTTTTACAATGCATTCAGGGAATTTGAAATGCATGGGATACTCGGATATTGCGAAAAAAATGTTTTAAAAACTGAATTTTCTCACCTGATTATGACGACGAAGTGAAAGCTTCCATTAAAGCAAAGAGTCAGCATCTCTACTACTGTAAAATTTCCTACCTGTTTCGCGTGAAAAGGGATAAAACTAAGTCGGAAAGGGAATAGTGCATTACATAGATAACACATACGAGATGTGGTTATTAAATAACGAGACTGACGCTGCTATAGAAAAAGTACGCATGCGCCATATACCAGCGACCGACAACTGTTTAGCGTGAAACCTTCTCTTTCGAAAGCAGTTTCTCTCGTTTCTGTACTGAAATACGTAAAACCATAGAATTTGATTGCAATAGATTTTTTTTCGCCGGAAAAATGATAAATGTAACAACAGAGTAACGAATTGTTGTGAAACTTGACATGGAACTTGGAATAACCGCTACTGAAACTTATAATTTATTAAAAGAAGTGTATGGCAATGAATGCTTATCATATGCATGTGTTTTTGAGTGGTTTGAGCGTTTTCAAGATGGCCGAGAAAACTTTGAAGATGATTTACACCTGGGTCGCTCTTTCACTTCAAATACGGATGACAATATCGAAACAATTGGTTCTCTAATTGGATTTAACCATTCCGTTAAGTATTCGTGCGATTGCTGAGACTGTAGAAATTGACGAAGAATCCGTACGGCACATTTTGCCTCTAAGATATTGCTCCGGCTCATTCCGCATTATCTGTGTATAGGTTTATAGCCAAGTACAACATCCCAGTATTAGACCATTCGTCTTATTCCCTGTATCTTGAGCCATGCGGCTTCTATCTGTTTCCTAAGGTGAAGTTTGCATTAAGGAGAACAAGATTTGACTCCTTTGAAGTTGTGAAAGAAGAAGGGGCACGCGTCCTGAAGGAGTTCACAGAAGATTTCAAGCACTGTTTCGAACAATGGAAGATTAGCTTGGAGCATTGTAGGGACAGAGGAGGGGTGTATATTGAAGGTGATAATAAGTAAATATGTATGACATCAAAATAAAATGTTTTACAGCATCAGTCTCGCTATTTAATAACCACATCACGTATAATTTAAAATTATGTCATCTTTGAGTCTTTTTTTTTTTCGTTATACATTTTTTTTTTTTTTTTAATTTTTAGAACTTTTAGAAATACTAAATCCTTTTTACCAAGCACTACCATATGGGATGGCTCTAAGCATAGATATCATGCATTTGAATACAAACTTCACCTATATGTTTTTGGTCTTTAGCAATTTCAGTAATCAGCTAGTAATAAACGATGATAAATTTCTTATTCTTTTATATGATCAAATCGTTAAATAAGGAATTTCGTCTTAACTGAAAAATGTTTCATAAGATGATTCGCATTAATTCTTAATGAATCCAAGGTATGGCAGTCTTTTTCCTAAAGTGAAATCTGCATTAAGAGGAACAAGATTTGAGTTCGTTGAAACTGTGAAAGAAAAACGGCACGCGTCCTGATGGGGCTGACAGAAGAAATCTTCCAGCACTATTTCGATTGAAGATTCGCATGGAATGTTGTAGGGATAGAGATGAGGTGTAAGTGTTTAAGGTGATAATAAGTAAATATGTAAGATATCAAAGTAAAATGTTTTACAGCGTCAGTCTCTTTATTTAATAGTCAAACCTTGAGCAGCTTTCAGATACATTAAGAATCGTGAAAATCGGTTTTAAAGAGTATGCATTACTTTTCAATCAAACCTCGTAAATAATGGTTTTATGTACAATATTTCTGTCAAGCATTTTTCAAGTCACTTGACATATTAGATTTCGCATTACATACAAATATTTTCACCTTTTTAGTAGTCTTTTTGTAAAGAGCAAAATAAAAGATAACTAAAGAAAAAAATATTGTAACATTGACTTATACATTATGCGGCCACAGTAGCCAAGTGGTTACGGTCATGAGCCCCTGGCAAGCGTTGTCTCTCTCGATTCGTGGGTTCCTACCCTGATAGCACTTAACACCTACTGTGTAGGGACGCTGGTGAATGTTAAATCTGATGACGTCCGAAGTCCTATCGTAGAGATGGGGAAGTTTGAAGAGGAGCTCTCGTTCAGATGTCATCTTCGTCACTTGGCCTAGACTCCCAACCTAGGTTGTCGTCAATAACTCTCTTGGGGCTTCTAAGTGCGACGTTAATGAACAATCAATCAAGCAACCGACTTATATTAATATTACTATCCCAATCTCAGAAGACTCAAGATTTAATTCGCGTTTTTGAAATATTTTAAGACTTTGAAACATTTCTTATTAATTTAAAGGGGCATTTTTAAGTTTTGTGTAACTATTGGCTTCCAAATGTTAGAAAAAGCTTTTAAAAAATTCTAAAAATAATACTTTAGAATAGTTTTTCCATCTTTTCATTTGTTTTGCGATTTTTTTTCCCATTTTGTTTCTAATGAACATTCCACTAATCACAGGACAGCGAAAATTATATAGTGCTATCAATATTGTCATTAACTTTCTTCATCATTGGTTTATTCATTAAAAGCTACAAAAGTTTAGTTGTAGTACTCAATCATTATTTTTGTTTAATCTTCCAAATCTCAAGATTACGCAGTCCTTCAATGAATATATTATTTATAAAAAAGAGTACTTAACTTTCGTATGCTTCCCCAAATATGTTTGTCACGTCATACCATACATTAATAAATTGAGATCTAAATATACGAAGGAAGTTCAATAAATATCTGTTTTGACGACAAATGGTGTTGCTAAATCAAGTTGGTGTTACTATTGTGTGCTGCCATCTGTTAAATTATGTCGAAAATTATTGATTTATAGATTAGTATTGACTTGGTAGTCGTTTGCTGCCAAATCAAAATCTGATTGCTGCTGCAACGACTCATCGTTCTCATTCTGTTTCGAGTCATCACTGTCGATTAAATCTAGATTTACGATTATACACCATAAATCAAGCAATAATCAAAATAATGCGTTGCTTTCGGTGAATCTGCTCCAAAGAAAGCGAAAATGGTATCATCGACAGGAAAAGTTATGGAATAATTGTTTGAGATTATCATGGTATCATACTCACGGACCACTTACAAAAAGGGGAAGCGATCAACTGGGCAATACTACAGCGAATTATGCCATTTTCATTCCTAATACAGGTGCTTTTTGAGCCACCCACGCGTATTTCATATTATAATTATATTTGAAAGAATCAAAAGTTCGACATCTATAGAATAAATGTTTGAAAACTTAGATAGTATTCTTCGAGACATAAGAAAATGTAAACATGTACTTAGAAAAAAAATGATTCCAGCTCTTTAGTTAAATATTTTATGCAAAGGTTTAGTTGTTATCGCTATGATTTTCAGTGAAATGTCAATTAATTGCGCAATTTTTATCCGATTCTTTCAAAAATACATCTATTCTTCAATTTACCAAATTATTGTGATCGATATATTAATTGAAAAAGAGAAACCAATACCAAGATAAGCTATTTTAAAGTAATGAACCTTCAATAAATCTCGATAAAAGTAATAAATAGGTCAATAACATGCAATAAATCACACTTTTTTACTATCAATAGTTTTAGGATTTTATTTTTTGCTCTAGAAATTTTAAACAAGTATTGTAGCGGCTAAAAATATAAATTTACAAACGAATTCCGTATTTTTTTGCATTTCAAATAACGTTGTAAGAGCTTAGCATAAATAAGAAATCAAAATAAAGAATGATCATTACGGTAAGATAAATGAGAGTCCTTTATAGTGGCGCCAACATATATAATAAGAAAAAAATATAGCAGGAAGTAAAACAAAAATAACATTACAATGAATTACCCTGCAATTACATTAATTGTAGCCAGGAAATGTACGATCTCATCTATGAAAATAGTAGAGAACATTAATATCGTGAGATCAGTTCATATAAAATTGCAGAATATTAAGAATCAGTTTAACTACTGTCTTATTTATATGACATTTTAAAATGAAAAATTCAAAGTTGTATCTTGTTTTTAAAAACCATTTATATCTTTTTACCTAATTCATCGAAGTAAGTATTCTTCGTTTTTCTATTTTTGCAAATTATAATGCATTAGTACTACAATCGTCATTATGGCTCCCGTTTACCGACCATTTTGATTTCGGGAATTAAATATTCTTCATAACTTCTGACTTATTGTTGTCATTCCAAAACCATTGCGTTTTTGTAGTCAAATCTGTGTACGTCTTTTACAAATATTCTTAAGTATATTCAGATTATGAATTACAATATAATTTTAAGAATATTCACTAATTTAAATATAGGTAATTAGAGAATTTTTGCTTTCTAAAAATGTTCAAAATTATAAATTTTTATTATGAATTTTAGTGTTATAAAAATAAATATTTTAATAGCTTTCAGAATTTTAAGAGTAGATATTGTAGAATTTCTCCTATTTGTTAGATAAAGATAGTGAGTTAAATATTATGAAAAAATATTTTATAATTTATCAAATAGTCTTAAGAAAATGTATATGACATAATTATTTTCACCGGACTTTATATAAAAATTCTTTCAATTGGCATTATTTTAAAGCAAATTGAGCAGTCAATTTTAAGAAGCAAAACAGTAGAAATGTAATTTCAAGCAATCATTATTAACAATTTAGTGCAAAATAGAATATAATATTATAAAATAAAGATATCAATAACATTATTTTTGGTCACTATCATTTTTCTGGAGAAATAAAATCAAAAAGTTCAAAAATTGTTGAATAATATTATACTAGCATTAAAAAGGGAAAACACAATTTCGGAGATTCTCAGATCAAAAATCTAATCAATAAAAAAGATAATTACAAAAGATTTTGTACGTTAACATAAATATATAGAAGGACAATTTCGAATGATGATAAGAAAAATTCTATTGTTAATATAGAAAAGGGGGAAAGTGCTGAATTTTTGTATTTCTCTTTAAAAAGAAAATTATTTGCCTGTATGTATTTCTAGATTCCTTCCTGACATTTCTCAGGCATTTGTCGGACATATTCTCGCTTAGATGTTTTCATTTATATCCTAGCAACAGAAATTTTCTTGTTTTTCTTTCCTTTCGTATTTAACATTTATGAAAAGGTGATAGTAGTAGTAAAAACGTGCAGTTAAGAAAGATGATAAATATCTTGCGTTTTACACTAGCAGAATTTTAATTTTGAATGTAGAGTGCGTTGAGTACAAATTAAACTGAAGACTGTATCTCTAAATTTTCTACTTTGCACTCGAAGAGCAGAATAACTGCAAGCATAAAAATTATAAAATGTGATCACATCCATGTAAATTATTTTATTAATACTTTAACACACATATATATATACGTGTGTGTGTGTGTGTGTGTGTGTGTGTGTGTGTG